>WELB01000278.1:49303-77637 GCA_009602725.1 Spirogloea muscicola | reverse complement strand
CGCACCCCCGTCCCGCGCATCGCACGGCGGGGGGGCGCGCGCCGCGGCCCGGCCACGCGCGGGGCTGCGCCCTGCGAGCGCCGCTGCCAGATGAAATTGAAAGGGCTCGCCCATTGAGGATAGGGGCTGGACAAGCCAGCCCAAAAAAGAATGAACAAAGAACGAGAAGGGGGCCAGAGGAAGCCAGAGGAAGCGCCAGATGCCCCTGCGCTCGCCTCCTACATGCCTGCTGCCTCCGCGCCGCCCCCCACTCGCCCCATGCCGAGAGCTCCCGTGCTTGCTCTCGCACCGCCGGGCTCTCCTCTGGAGCAGCATGCCTGCCAGCCGGGCCTTCACGCACTCACTGCAGTCCACAGAGTGAGCCCTTGCGAATCTCCTCACCCAGCAGTCCCTGTAGTGAGCTCACTCAACCACAAGGGGCGAGGGCTGGGAGAAGCTAGCCCGAGAACTTTGGACAAAAACCGGAGGGGCCGGAAAGACAGTCAGTCCCTGTAGCATTTCCGGCCAGTGTTTCCAGGCGACACGTGACTGTCGAGCCGTGCTTCAGCCCTTCCCTTTCTCTCTTCCCTTTCGACCGAGAGGGTACTTCGACCTCGTCACCAACGAGCGGGCGGAACCGCGCGCCTTCTCTCAGAAGGATGAGTCTCGAAAGGATGTGGGCATCAGGGCATCAAGGATGTCTTGTGATCAGCTGGTAACATGCCCTGCACCTTCAAGCCCGTCTGAGGACGGCTGGGCAGGAACACGGGCCCTCGGCGGAACCACAACGTATGTGCCACCAGGGCAGCTATACGGTACTGCATCTCAGGTTCTGAGCAAGAGCGCTGCACAAACGCTGAGACAAGTAGTCTAGCTGCAAGATCGAAGTGCACTATCAGAACAACAGAGGGTGTCGGGAGTGAGGGCCACTTCTCTCAGCCTCCTGTCAAGCGCAAGCTAGAGATGCAAAAGAGCCAGAAAGCACGCAGCCCAAGATGACTCAGACAAAGCAAAGGCTTAATCCGGCCGAGGGTTCCGGCAAGAGAACGCTGCGCGGCAGCTGCCGAGAGTGTTCTGCCTGAGCTGCAGCAGGTCGGACGGATGGGCAGGAAGAGGGGCATGCAGGCTAGCTTGACAGGCTAGCTTGACTCAGGACAGTTTCCTAAGAAAGGCAAAGAGGATATCTGCAGGCAGTCGCCTGTAGGCCAACCCCAGTGGTAGCCGCGCCCATAGGACGGCTGCTGACTAATTCCAGACATCCATGGAGCCCCGTCGCATGGCGCATCATCGGACTTGAATAGGTAGCTCCATGGCTTTACCAGAGTAAGTGCTCAGCAGGCAGAGCGAGCTACACAAACGTCATGCTAATATTGCAAGAAAATCTCAAGCGTCGGTGCTTCGTGATGAGCTTGAGGACTTGGCCATGACCTATTGTCTGGAGGCTGCCTAAGAGCTGCCAATCACGACATGTACACGTCGTTTATGGGGGTTAGAAAGTCATTAGAGTGGAGGTAGCCAAAACAGCCTGACCTTCAGTGCAACTATTCCAACTCCAGCAAGATCTGGAAATAGCTGAGACCCTCTGCGAAGAATCTATTGACTCCAGCAAGATCTGGAAGTGGTGCTGAGACCTTCCGCGGTAAGTTGACCAGATTCCAGCCTTCGTATTCTTTGTCAACAGTAAGCCTTACTGATTGTACTTCAATACCCAGCAGGCAGATAACCGCGTCGTGCTGACCTCTCAAAGAGTATCTCAGCACGAAAGTGTTTATAGAGACTTGATATGTCGACCATCCATATGGTCCCTGGACGCCAGGTTGCACGATATGAAGAGATCGTGTGAAACCCGTCACAGTACTTGGTTGTGCTCAGTAGGTCGTTGCTGCGGCTGGCACAGGCACTTTCATTGTCCCGTGCCTCAGCGTCCTCTTGGTTAGCTACGCAGGCCTCACTCAATGCTTCCATGTAGAGTGCAAAGTGTCGACCAAAGCGAAGCACAGGAGTCGTCTTGAGGGCTTGTTGATCTGCCGAGGATGGAGCTCCTATAAACACCTCATTCTGCTCATCTCGTTGCTCCAGCGCCAAGACTCTTTTCGTCTGCAGATGGGGTCCGCCGGTACAGATGACATGACGCATTTGGCAATGGTTATTGTCCGTGCGGTCAAAGTGTAGGACAGTAAGTAGTCTAAAGTGACTGGTGCTAGCAGCGCACAAATGGACTTTCCCTCTGCCACGCTGAGGGATAGACCTCTTCAGTAAGATGCTCTCTTCAATCAGATCTTTAAACGAACCAAGTATGCAACTGCAAGATTGAGAGTATGCAACTGCAAGATTGTGAGCATGGTCCAGGAACACTAATTTTCCTACACTGGTCATATTGTGCTCCTCATCTTGTCTGAAAGAATGGAATAGGAGGCAATCTTTGTAAATGGCCCAGGCTAAAGAGGTAGTCAACGCAAACTGCAGACTGGGACAAGCACATCCTCGAGTGAGAAATGGATTTGAGGTACTGTGCTGGTACTCTCAACTATCTTACATAATATGCTTCACTGGCATCGCAGGATGTTTGAAGGTGTATGGTCTTCAGGGTTACTCATTCCGTAGTATGTGCAGAGCTATACATTGGTAGGGTTGCATCAACAGCTTCACAGCTCGATGCAGGTATGCACGTGCACAGGTACATTAGTATCTTGTTTCAACAAAGACAAGACACCAACTGTACACACTAACTGTGTGAAATAGTCTTGCGGCCCCCGAGCACTACATGCACGCAGTTAACCATCTTCTCAATTAAGTGCTCGGTCTTTGCAAGTGGCAGTCCTGAAAATGTGTTCAATTGAGAATTTGACCGTGACATGCAGGGTGATGCGTATGTTGAATGCTCACCACGCTTGGCTGTACGTGCTTGCGCCGTGCTCAAAGACCTGGCAATAACATGCCTTCTTGTTTGGAGCATGCAAGAGGAGCATTGATATGGATGACATGGCTCCGTACAGTCAGGGGCTCAGAGCTGTAGCTTCAATCGGCAGGTGAGCGTGCCCGGCACTAAATAACAAGTCGCCATACATTGATAGACGGACTCTAGATCGGCACAATCAATTGTTCAGAGATCCCAACTGCTTTTCGTGAAATCCATTCAAAGTAACACGCCCAATGGCTTCACTCGATTTGCGCCCGAGGTCTGAACAGCAGGGGGTCAATGGCGGCCGGACAGGCGGTGGAGCTCACCCCTTGTGAGTTAGCGCGCAGAAATAGAAGCCTGCAGGCATATGATTCATATGTCCTCCACTTTCTGCCTTCTCTGAGCGGCTGGGGATGGTGATAAACCACCATGTTGGGAAGCACTGATGCCTTGGCTGAGGATTCTGTGCACAAAATGGGCGACGAACGATCTTGGTTGCAGTCTGAGGCATTTTGTGATCACTGCACGTAGCTCAGGTGGTCATCTTCAGAGGGATCGGTGGTGTCATCCTCAGGAGCCTGGAGTGGAGCCTAAACACGTCAAATGCTCACCCCCCCTGCCATTAGTAAGACTCTCCCGTATTTTCCTATTCTGGAAGCAAGTGCAAGTGTCAGCCAAGTGCAGAACCAGCCGCCTGAACTGGGCTCAAAAATTTATATATGATGTCTCAGGAGTATAAGGACAGCGAGGTCCACTGCCCAGCTGATCAAAGGCTGCCACCATGTTGCAGACAATGTTGTTGCAGCATGTTCAGATCAGTGCAATTTCGCTGACTGCGCTAGGAAGGGGAATGGAGCATGTATGTGTGATAGAGGCCCTGAGTGGCCAGTGGAAGGGGCCTAAGCACAGTGGCCAAGCTGTCAATGACTTGCAGGTTGTATAGCTCCCCGAGCAGCAAAAGCTAGGCAGACTGACCTTGCGGAGAATGCACATCCCGCCTGGCCGGTTGGCTTAGGGCAAGGTAAGATGTACTCTCACAGTCTCTTGGGCACAGCGCAAGAACCTTGTACACCGGCAGCCGACCCATGGACAGAGCCTCCTCTTGGCTGGTATGCCTGGCTGGCTCGGCTGTTGCCACACCTGGTGTGATGTCCTTCACGGCCTTTTGAGGGCTTACTTTTCCTCTTCATCGGGGAGAGAGACATGAAGAGCGATATGTATAACATCATTCCAAGCCGGAGCAACACCATGGCCTTTGCTGGTGTATTGGCTGGATGGACCGTAGCTATCATGAAGGTCGTCATCATAAGAGCTACTGGACGTCTTTGAGATGCTAAGCTGCCTGTCATAGCCTTGAAGGCCCAGCTGGATCATGGCAGAGGTGCACAACTACCTTCCCTCTTCAAACTGTTGACCAATGTGGCTCTTCGCAAGCAATGCAAATCTCGTAGCAGTAGGATAAGCCAGCAGCTTCGCAAACAAAGCACAAGGTCATCACCAGTCAACAAGTAGGAGATGGCGCTTGCATAACTATAACCCCTTAGCAAGCGCCCCGGTAAAGAGTAGCAGCAGAGCCAGTCGACATCTGACACCTACCGTGCTGTTCATCTAGATTCTTGGTTGACTTTTGGCAATTGCAGCCTCAGAAGCCCGCCTTTAAAGACAGCTTGACCACAATCACGGGCTCACCGTAAGATGTGGCGTTGTGTGGCTGTGGTGGTGTGGTCTGCCATCCCAAGCGGAGGTCCCTGAGTGAGCCAGGTTCCAGCTTCCTCGATCGTGAAAGGCAGCCAGTTTAGCACCCTCAGGCTATGGTCTGCGGGCTGATAATCAGCAAGGCTGCTGCAGAGGATTCTGAAGGACGGTGTAAGCAGGCCCTCAAGCCGACAATCCGTCCGAGAGGAGGGGCGAAGACTAAGTCTCCAGCTTACCACCATGAGGACTGGGGCTCATGGTGAAAGAGGCACCTCAATTCTTGAGGGGGATGGGCGGGGTGCCACCTGCCAGATCAAGGAAATAAGTACTTCGTTGGCTTCTGTTGATGACGACAGCAAAGCCTTCACCAGGATGCAATCTGTCAGCAAGAACAGGTACTCACAAGGGAGCCTGCTGGCCGGCCAGCTATGGAAAGGTGTTAGCTAGGCTAGGCAACAATGCGTAAGCAGCTATAAGCATCACTGCAAAAGGGTGGGTCTTTCAGCGCAACAATCGTCACCAGAAAACCTCTGACTAGTGCCAATCCTGGTGCTCAGGCTCCAGTACACGCCAGACAGGAGGGCAGCTGCTTCACCTGGATGCTCAACCTGACGACCCGGCCGGACGTGACATTCCGTCCCCATTCAGGCGCCTCGACAGTCCTCCAGTCTGAAAGCCCCAGCACTCCTCATCCAGCGACATCACTGCTCAACTGCACGCGCTGAGCCAAAGTTGAGCGACGGCAGCCTCCGACTCAGCCTCAGCGCAGCACTCTCAGCCAACTGCCATTCAGGCTCTGGAGAGCCCCGTGCCCGACCGGCAGGCAGCCGCCCGACATGCCCTCTATGGCGCATGGGTCTACAAGATGCGTCCAAGAAGGCTGAGATGGCTGGCGCCGCAGTGCCGCGAGGGGTGGGGTGCAGCGATGTGCGTCGCAGCAGCCTCGGGAGGCCCTCCACGTGGTGGCCTCTCTTGACCTTGTCCATTCCTTTTGGGCTGGCTTCTCCCAGCCACCAGTCAATTCGGCCGCGCTTTTCTCTCTCCTTCAGTTGCTCATCCTCCCGTCAGCTCATCTGGCTTCCTACTGCTGACACGGGAAAATCTCGTGTATTTGAAACAAACGGGGGTACCAGAAGAAAGACGCTAATAGGAGCGCCCTGTCTGCCTAGCCTCTGGCTCCGTCATGAACACCTGTATGCATCTGGTTAGCTTTTACAGCCGCTCTTTGACTTCAGCTGCCGCATTCATTTTTTAGGAGAGCAACGATCATCTTTTCCAGAATGGGGCAATGGCTGTAAAAGAGAACAGCTCTTCCAGTCTATGGCATTGGCTGTGAGAGGTCAACCAAACGTAACATCAAGGCCTGAATTACAACAGCTCAAGAGGAATGGACAAGTTCCGAAAGGCCTGAAAAGGCCGGATGGCGTAAGAAGCAGAATACTAGTCTTTAAGACGTCAGCAAGAGGCGCTCAATAACCTCAAATCAGCAAGTGCAAATTAGAATAAGCAGAAGGCGGAGCGTCGCCCTGACAGAACCCAGAGGCAGCAGCCAAGGCCCGACCTGCACGCAAGTGGAAGGCAAATGCTAAGGACCGCTGCAGGGATGTTGCAAGGCGCATCCTGTGAAAGATAGGCCAGCCCAAGAAGAAAGACTCTTCAAGTAGAGGGCGATGGCTGTGTTCGGCCAGCCCAGAAACAGATGTACGAAGTTCGGAGGGGCCAGTGAGGCAATAAAGTACACGAGGACAAGACGAGAGAAAGATTCTTCCAGTAGAGGGCAATGACTTTGCCTGGCCAGCCCAGTAAACAGATGAACAAGCTTCGAGGGACACTGAAGCGCAAAGCGACACACAGCGACTCAAGTGGCCACTGGGTGGGGGACAATAAAGTAGTGGCTCCCCAAAATGGCGCGAGGGCTGTGAACAGCCAGCCTGAAAAGCATGGACAAGGTCCGACAGGGCCGAAAAGCGCCACCTAGAGCACCGCGACAGGGTCGGTGGCCGTCAACACTGCTCGTTCAGCCGCTGGTGCTGCTCTTAACTGTTGAAGATAGACGCTTTCAGGAGAGGGCGGTGGCTGGGAGAGGCCAGCCCAGTAAAATGAATGCTCAAAGTTCGAAGGGGCCAGGGAAAGGGCTAAAGCACACAGGGAATCTGCAGAATTGTAAAACGCGGTCGAATGCTCTTCCGCTGTACCAAGACTCTTTGGCTTCCCGACGACCTCTTCTGCACAGCAGTTCATCACCATCTCGGCCTCCCCCCCCTTTGCTTAGCCGGCATCCACAAGTGCAAGTGTGAGCATAGATCTGATGATGAGCTTCGATATTGCTGCCCACATGCTCAGTTGTGTTGAGGTCAACGCAATGCCACCCACGACCTACTAAGGGACACAATTCGTTATATTGCAAGGCTGGGTATCATCCGGCGATGAGGGTGTCAGGCATCATGTCCGTCTTCCAGACATGCGGCCAAACATGGTACTGGAGTCCCTATTCAATTGTTCATTTTGTTCTGTGACTTGAGCCCTCTTTGCCTTTTCTGTTTCTCTCACACGAAGAATGTGCTCGCCCATGACGAGTAATCACCCACTGATATAGAAAGGACGCTTCCAGTAGACCGCGGTGGCTGTGAGAGGCCAGCCCAGAAGAAAGAATGAACAAATTTCGAGGGGGCCAGAGAAAGCTCTCGAGTACACGGTGAATCACGTAGCCACGAAGGACTCAGTAACCTCTGTCGAGCAACCGCAGGTCGGAGGCACAAGTCTCCGGGTAGCGGGTCCCCTGGCCTAGCCAGAGGCTGCGGCCAATGCTCGACCGGCACGCAGATGCGACGCGCGTG
Source organism: Spirogloea muscicola (assembly GCA_009602725.1). Taxonomy (NCBI): domain Eukaryota; kingdom Viridiplantae; phylum Streptophyta; class Zygnematophyceae; order Spirogloeales; family Spirogloeaceae; genus Spirogloea; species Spirogloea muscicola. The sequence goes on along the minus strand of WELB01000278.1, from coordinate 70,224 downwards.
CCACTTGCCGCTGCATATAGGAAAAAGGACAAGGTTCGAGCGGGCCGGAACGACTGAAACACACAGCTGAGAAAGTACCACAAGACAAGGGGTGCTCACTTAGTAAACCTGGTAAGCAGCCGCAAGTCATGAAGTCTAGCAGCTAGGAAGCAGTCCCTTGCCGATAGGCAGAGGCATCAGCTAGAGCACGGCCTAATCTTACTTGCAAGGCGTAGGCAAAGAATTGCAGTAAAGATATGGTATGGCACATATACACCTGCGCCAGCTGCTGAAATTAGCCTACTCGCCGCGCGCCGGCTGGACCCCGCGTGGCGCGCAAGCCAGGTCAAGAGGAGAGGTGAATAGAACAGCGTACTACTTTGAACGTGAGGCCCTTTACAGCATAGTGCCAGGTAAGAAGGGTCCGAAAGTAGTAGGAATACCATGATGTGAATGCGCAGAACTACTTGGGAGATTACAGTACACTTAGTTTCCTACGAATTGATGCGGGTAGACAAGCTATATTTATGTGGGGCAAGCGCGGCCAGATGTACTGGTGGCTGGGAGAGGCCAGCCCAAAGGAATGAACAAGGTCTGAAGGAGATGTACGATGATTTCGAAGGTCCTTATCGCCTCCTGGATATACAAAAGCTTGAACTCCTTATTGATAGCTTGCTGACCCCTTATCAGATTAGAGAAGATATATAACCTCATCATGTGAAATGGGTAAATTCAACGTGGGGTCAGCCACTTGTACCAGCCACTGATACACCGCGGACGTCGATGGCCAGTGGAGCGAACTCGTCTCCTTCCGTGTGGTCTGCATACTTGGGCCTCCTTGCCACGAGCGGCGTTTGCTGCTGCATGCCCAGCTTATGAAGCTGTGAGCCCCGGATTGGATGGGTCAACCACAGCTGTGATGACCATATCACGATGATGCGCAGGCCTTTGCCCGGCATGGTGGCCACCAAGTCGACCCTCCGCGTATGTAGTCCGTCAACACTGTGCTGAATCAGTCGTGATGGATGCAGTGTAAGTGGCCACTGTATACCCGCCTCCAGGAAATTGCCGAATATGGCATCCCTGAGGAGATCGTATCTCAGGTAGCATCAGAAGTATCTCAGGTAGTCTCTATGTCAGAGCATTCTGCATGCGGAACCACGCACAGGAATGCAAGCATGACTTACAAGCTAGTAATTGTCAAAGTATGCAGTTTTGGGGTCAAGAATTTGGGGGGGCAGACTTGTCGGGCAGTCAGAGAGGCATTCAGAACAGCTAGTCAAAGTCACCTGAGTGGTTCGGGAGAGCTCGAGCAGGGGCACGAGTTTGCATTTAGCAGCCTAGCAAGAATCCTGCAAGCAGCTCAGAACAGCGTACTGATAGCCAAGTGCACGGATCCAAAGGCCTAGGCGAGTCCGTCAGTGGTGCTGCATCATTGCGGAGGCTGCTATACGAGCATGCACTCTTGTTGTAGAGCCAGAAACGCTGCAGCTAGAGCAACACTTGCATGCAGAATACAACTGCGAATGAAATTTTGGAGGAGGCCAGGCGAGGTTGGTATGGGCAGTAGACTTGAGCTCTCGTCCTACTGGTCATGGCAGCAAGCTGCGGCCTTCTTGTCTGGTGGGTCAGTATTTAGGATTACCGCGACTGATTATTTACGTGTGACTTTGTCGTGCAGGCTGACGAGGATGGTTATAGATGTCTCTTCAGCTGCTCTGTGATTACACTGCTCCATAGTGCAATGTCGGTTAGCATTCAAAGTGAAGCTACCTGCTGCAATAATCACTCACTGTAGCAAGGAGCCATGCAGTAACATTTGGCATGATTCGTTCCCCAAGCGTCAGGACCGGGCGAGGGTTTGTAAAGCCAGTCCGCCAATCATGACCAGAGAAGGCATCACGAAGGAGCCAGTGATAAGGAACACACTGTCGACTTGAACTTGAAACCCCTTGATCTTGAATTTACTGTACATCGCAGGACTAGATTGAGTGAACCACGTAGGCTGCCATCTCAAGCGCCATCCACATGCTGGGAAACTTATGCTGAAGCAACACTTATTCAGCAACCCCATATTGATAAGGAATGCCAGACGCATGTGCGACGGTGTTTTGTGGCAAGCTTGAGCGCCGCACGACCGCCATGCATTGCCCGACCACCGGCTCCAAGCAGCGCTTCGCCTAGCATGCAGATGCAAGGCAACCTCCTTTGCTGCAATAAGGCGCACGCGAGGGGGACGGTGGCGACTGAGAGAGGTCAATCCAGGACAGGAAAGTGCACACAGTCGGGTGAGCAGCACAGTACGGAGCTCATCCGGAAAGAAGCTGTTCGGAAGGAGGCGATGGCTATTTAAGGCAGCCGGTGCAAAATGTCAAGCCAACGTTATGTCAACGCCACGTCAATGCCACCTGCGAGAAGGACAGAAATCTCCAGCGGATGGTCAACGTAGTTTAAGTCCTTTATGTTGGCTTCTGCGGGCCCTACTTTCAAGGCTAAAGGGACCAGATTTTATGTGGTAGAAAGCTTCCGTGTGTGACCACTTTCTTCGGAATGCGGGGCGGCTGCCGGGTGTATTGGTCACCACTCACGTTTTGTAGGGGCCGTCGACCCAGATCTGACTGGGAGGCGACCCAAAGTGGATCGCGTCCAGGATGATGCTGAGTTTTGCATGTTGAGGAGTTCATGGGTGGCTTGCATGTTGAGGAGGTCATGGGTGGCCCCCGCTCTTCTCCAAGCGGGGAGCAGAGTACACGTGCCGCCACCTTCGCCCGAGCCTCCGCTACCTGTACTGGCACTGTGACACGCCAAGGAGAAAGGGTCGAGGAGGGCCGAGGAGGCGTGAACGGCTGTCTGGAAGGCCCCCTCCTTATTCCTATTCCGTGCGTATGGACCTCCTTTGATGAAATCCTCTGTCCTTAGTCGTAGAGATAGCCTCCACGTTCTTGAGCAGAGTCCTCAGCAGTGCTTCGCTTAAGTGCCAGTGCTGATCATGCTTTTCAGTCGAACCAGTGACGCCCCGAGAGAGGCATAGCCCTGCTTGCCTGCTGCCGCAGGCGCCGCCCCAGCTCTGCTGCTGCCGTCTGCTGCCCAGCCCGTCGCTGCAGCCCGTCGCTGCGAACATCACCGGCTCTCCGTAGGTGCCACGGTTGCGGCCCATCTGGGGCCGGCTACTAATCCCAGACCCTCTGTAGAGTCGCCGCCTTCTGGCGGTGCCTCAAGTAAGACTTCCGCTGTGCTATGTGATGCACTTGAGTACACCGTGTGCGTTGGCGCTCCACTATGTGGGGGGGTAGTTCCTAAACCCCTGAGGTTCGAACTCAATAAAGACGTACTAACCCCTAACTGCGTGTATAGGGATCAGGACGTCACAGCTGGGGACAAAGGCGCTGGGGTCTAGAGAAGTAAGTATGTGCTGCAGCATCTGATACAGGTGAAGGGATCCCAGCTAGGAGACTTTCGTGTAGGAGGGTGCCCTGACATGGTGGCGTCATAGGCCTGGCCCGCACCACAGATACTGCATATAAGCGTCAGCAGGAGAGCTAAAAGCCCATAATGGGTACACTACTGATGTCCTTGGTGAGCATGGCTAAGTAAGGTTATGCACCGCATCACTTCAATCTGTAGCTTGAACGCAAGACTTCTCTAGAAGTCCATCGAGAAGCAGTTGCTTGGCGTCAACGGGCAGGAGCATATAACCTTGTAAGCAGATTATGAAGGCCCTCATGACTGCCCCTGCGCTTTGTACTCGTCCTCTGTGCGTCTCATTATCTTCGACACAGGTCGGAATAGAGATGACATAGTTGCTGTCCGTACCCATCAGTACGGCAATGATCAAGATATGGTGGCGTGTGCCAGCAGAAGAATTAACCGTCAGCAGGAAGCACGTGCTCATTAGGAGAATGAGTTGCTGTCCATCGGAACACCCCTTGAAGCACTATTTTCCTTTGATGCCCTTGCCTGTACCTGCTTTAGGCACTATCTCCGAGGAGGAAGCTTATCATAGTCAACAGGCCCTTTGAACGTTTGATGACAACAGTCAGCTGAGAGCAGTATCCTGCTGAGCTTTCATGGTACGCGCCTGTCGTATGTCGTGCTGCAGTTGTTATCTCATATGCAGTCAATGCCAGCAGCAATCAATATTTTGACACGCTGGCTGCGCAAGTACTGACAAATGGGGCATGAGGCACGCCGCTCTGGGTCAGCGTTTGCCTACAGGCACCCGGGGGTGAAAAGGAGCGCTGCTTCGGGAGAATTTAAGAAAGGATGGCCCAAAAGGATTGGACAACGAAGCAGGGAAGGCAAAGCTTGTGGTGAGTGATGGACGGCCTGAGTGGCCAAGTACATTGGCAAGCCCTTTCACAGATGTACATCACCTGCTAAGCGGACCCGCTTTGAGCCACGGGTCAGCACGTAGAGGTCGATGCCCGAATACTGGACGACAGATACCAAGCCCTTCTGCTGAAAATCAAAGCCAGGTCAACACTAGGGTGCTAAGCATGAGCCTGTGCTCGCTGCCAACAGGCTGACAGACGACAGCATTAAGTGATGTCAGACGACAGCATTAAGTACGACAATGCTGCCGGCAAGCCCATCTCAGCCAGAAGCACACTTTCAAGTTGTACATTTTCCAGACTAGCAATTATCTGAGTAGGGTATACAGACTAGCAATGATCTGATTAGGGTATATGAATGAGGACTTATGAGCCGAAGATATCAACTGCGGCCGATAGGAGATAATTGCAGGGGAGGTAGTCGAAGTAGTCTGCACGACCCACTGCATGGCTAGTAAAGCTGGACCGTCATTCGCCTCCACAACAACCACATCAACCATGGCATGTGGTCCTCGGCCAGTTTGTTCGCCCATGTGTAGGGTCGCCGGGCAGGGCGTCGTGTAGTAAGTGGCAGTGTGTAGTTCACCTCCACACTTGCGCGAGCACCAGTGTCACGCATCAAATCCGCAAGGGCATCCCATCGGAGGTTGTAAATGCCAGCCACTTCAGGTCTAGTTGGGCAACGCATCTTGTGTTCGAGATGACCCAGTCAGTGACGCCAGGCGTGGCGATAGAGGTGAGTCCTGCCAAGCTCCTTGACTTCTTCTCCATCACCGCCATCATCCTCAAGGTCCTGCTCGTGTTCAACTGCAGCTACGAGCGTAGCCTGTGCCCCTCTGTCCGGCGCTTGGGCAGGGAAAAGAAAAGGGTGAGCAGAGGTTGTAGGGCAGGGAAGGAGCAGAGTTCCGCGTGGCAAATGCTCCGCGGTTGCGCTTGCAATGGGGAGGAGTCGACCCTCACATCGGCTACTGGGCCAGCGAGGCAAAGGGGAGGGTGGCGGTGCGCGGATCTCCACCACCTTGAGTTTCAGTGGCTGGACCTCTTGACCCGGCTTGCGTGCCATGCCGTGTCCCGCCGGCAGAATGGCGGCAGGCTGAATTCAACGCCGCTGGCTCGCAAGCGCAAGTACTTCGTACGCGCCTCCTTGATGCCTTACAGCGGTCCTTTTGCCCACGCCTTGCACATACGAGCTAGCCGTGCCCTACCTGCCGCCCCTGACTATTGTCAAGGGGACTACTTTCCAGCAGCTGGTGTTTCTGACTTGCGGTTGCTTACTAGGGCTTACCAAGTGACCATCCTTCGTGGTGCTTGTGTAGCTGTGTCTTTTAGCGCTTCCCGGCCCCCTCGGTTCTCGGTTCTCGGTTCGGCCAGTCTTTTGGGGTGGCCTCTTACTTCTTTCTTCTTACAGCCCTCCGCCCCACACCACGCTCACTACTTTTGGATTTAGGGAGTAGACCTCGACATCGACGGGGCGTTTGGGTTTCGGTGGCTCGCCCTCGTCCAGCGCCTTGCGAGGCGTGCAGTGGCCTGCCGCCATGAGCAGCAGAGCAAGGAGCCTGGCTTTCAATGCCGCCGGGTCGCTTGCTCAATTGTTCAATATGCGCTCGGCCATTTGCCTGCAGAGGTCCCTTGCCTGTGCGTGCTGGCCGCGCCTTGGCGGCTGCCTCCAAGTTCCGCCAGGGCAACGTCGTCTTTCCGCCTCTAGCTGTACCGACTTGAACGTACTGACTAGAGGTTACTGAGAAAGAAAGGGCTCGCCCATTGAGGATAGGGGCTGGACAAGCCAGCCCAAAAAAGAATGAACAAAGAACGAGAAGGGGGCCAGAGGAAGCCAGAGGTTACTGAGAGCCCACTTGCTGACGTCTTAGAGATTCGTAACTTGCTCTTTGCGCCATCCGGCCCTTTCAAACCTTGTCCATTCCTTGTGGGCTGACCTCTCACAGCCACCGCTGTCAAATTGGAGGCGCTGTTGCGTTTGGGAAAAAGCTCACACCCGCGAGCGCGGCCGGGCACGAGGGGGGGTAGGCGGTGATCAGGGCAGGGGGTGAGTGGGAAAGAGGAAAGGGCTCGCCCATTGAGGATATGGGCTGGAACAGCCAGCCCAAAATGGGAATGAGCAGGAAGGGCGATGTGCGGCTGCTTAGCAGGGGTTACTGAGTATTTTGTAGCTGCTTTCTTTCTTTGTGTGATTTGGTTTCTTAGCGCTTCCTCTGGCTTCCTCTGGCCCCCTTATCGTTCTTTGTTCATTCTTTTTTGGGCTGGCTTGTCCAGCCCCTATCCTCAATGGGCGAGCCCTTTCTTCGATGTCAGGGCCTTGCATGCCCCCGACACGCGGCGTACTTGTCCGGGAAGCCAAAAGCCCGGCCCCGGCCCCGGGCCCACTGGCCCCCGGCCCCGCGCGACCAGATGCGCCGACCACGTGACCCCCCCCCCCCCTGGCCCCGACATGTGCGGACCACCCTGCCGGCGACAGATCCGTCGCCCTTGCCACCCACGTCCTCGGGCCGCTTGGTCCACTTGGGTGTCGGTGGCTAACACCCTCTCCACCCCGTGCGCGCGATTGACAATTCCACGACAAGGCCAGCAAGGTGACGACCCGGCTTCGGTGCCGCCGGGTCGCTCGCGAAGAGTGTGCCGCATGCGCCTAGCAGCTTCCCTCAAGTGATCATAGGCGTTTGCAAATGAACATGCGAGCTGGCCGCGCTTTTGGCTGCTTCTGGGTGTCGCCACAGTGACGATATTCCGGCTGCAAACTACTCAGATCTGCGGCTGCCGACTTAAAGGTTCCGAACACCCAGTCGTAGTGACTCTCGCGGAGCTGTACAGTCTAGTGGTTTCTGTCCCTTGTCGATTCGAACTTTGGCTGGCCTTTCGCTGCGCGCTTAAGCTTGCTATGCGGCCGAGGCCGATTAGCCAGACATGGACCTGTGAGGCGTGCACGCCTGCGTCAGCGTCCTCCCCAGAAGCCTCGGTACAATTTTCTTCGGACGCTGAATCAAGCCTTTCGCATAGCTGTCCACAGCCTCCTTGGCCTTGCCCGCCCTGTCCATTGTTGGTGGTGCAGTGTGAGTGTGGTAAATGGGGATCGACGGAGCTGGCAGCGCACGCTTGCCGGTGCCCGCATGCAGGGAAGCGGACGACGGCCAATGACCATCTCCGAGATGCGTATCTCGGAATCGTCCTGGAGGCAGAATGTGACGCGGCACAGAGGAGCACATCAGTGATGTCGATCCAGATCAAGGCTGGTTTCCCTTACACAGGGCGGGTCGACCTCGTAATCATACCGTCTAGCGGGGGGCCCACCCATGATCGCGGGTTTAGTCACCACTGATGCTTTCCACCGACCCACACCTGTATACTCGGCCTTGAAGGCAGGGCACACGGTCACCGGCGCCGCCCGTAAGAAGGGAAAGAAGTATGCCGATCATCCGGCGGGACTATTCAGCACGTCATCAACGTCCACGGACTTTGGGGTCAGTGCCTTGACCTCTTGCACCAGCTTCCAGGGCGTGCAGTGTCCCGATGGCACCAACAAATCCCAAGCGCGCTCAGGCCCTAAAACTTCCTATACGGCCTTCCAGTACCCTGCAGCTTTCCCTGGCACATACCTTGCTGGTCGTGTCCAGCTGCAGCCTCAGGCTCTAGGCGGGGCAACTCCTTTCCTGTCAGACCTTGTCCATTCCATTGGGCTGGCCTCTCACAGCCACTGCTGTCAACATGGAAGAGCTGATCATTTCCTGCTGCTCATTTCTCCAGTTTGCGCTCCTTTCAGCCTTGTTGATTCTTCTGTGAGCTGGCGAATCACTCCTCACCCCCCAAAGAAGGAGCTGCTTCTATTCAAGCCATCGCCCCCTTTTGGTGGGATGTGTAACTCTTCACCTCAAGAATATTGAGGTCTATTCCACAGTCTTTCTGTTTCGCTTGGCCGTGGAGAAGACACACGTCATGGCCCACCAGATCAGGGCTGACGGCCTACAGATACGGCTGATCGATGTGGAGGCTACCTCGTCAGGCGGGGACCCACGCAACATAGTGGATGTGGTCAGCATTGACTCATTTAAACTCTGACTAACAGAAGCCGCATTCTTCAGTGCGGTGTCCTCAGCCTTGAAGGCAGGACACGCAGACGCCAGTGCTGCCCAACGCAAGGAGGCCAAGTACGCTGATCATCCAGTGAAGTATGAGTATATTTCCCTCGCCATCGACGGCCATGGGGCCTTTCGGGCTCGGCGGCTCGACCTACTGCACCGGCTTGCACGACGTACGGTGTCCCGCTGGCGGCAAGTCGAGCTGGTTAAGATCATGGCTGTGGGCTCTTTGGCCCCTGGTGTATCGCATGCTGGCTATAAGACTTCTTGCAATATTCTTTGGCTCGCCTCGCATCTGCGTGCTGGCCGTGCCCCGACTACCGCCTTCAGCTTCACAAGGGGGAACTGCTATCCGCTGCTTATTTTCCAACTTGAGACTGCTAGTCAGGCATTATTGAGCGGCCATCTTTAGTGACTGCATCCTTGCTTCGTGCTATCCGCTTGTCGACTCTGAACATTGTTGTCCTTCTGTGGGCTGGCCTTTGCAGCCCATCGCCCATCTTTGGAAAATAAATCACCTATCAAAGATAGCGATGCTGTGTAAGGCCAGCCCACAAGAAGAAGCAGCTCTTTAAAGGGGCGAGAGCTGTCATGAAAGAAGTGTACTCGTCAAAGGGGGCAATGGCTGCCTTCTGTATCGGGGGGGCATTGGCTGTGAAAGGCCAGCCCAAAGTGTATGACAAGGTCTGACTGGGGCGGTAAGGGCTCAAGCGCACAGCTAAGCAAGTGACTGTCACGAATGGGCAATATGAACCCCTAACTTAGCAGCCGCGTGCGGCTTGCCCGCAAGTGCACTGCAAAGGCGTGGGAACACTGGAGAGCTCTGAACGTCGCATGCGGAAGATCTGAGCGAGCGACCCAGCGTCATCGAAGCAGGGCTGTCATCTTACTGGCCTTGTTGTCAGCTTAGCTTGCAAGCGGCTGGACAAGGTCTAGCCACCAACTATCAATGCCCCGTAGACTTTAATAGCTAGCGCCACAAATCTGTCGCTGGTAGGGGGCTCTGTGCACTTGCGCTCCTAGACGCCCGCAGCCTTGCCGACCACGTGCCTCGCCTTCTCGTTGATTTGGTTGAGTTCGTGGGAGCGATGGTCAATGATCTCAACGTAAGCAATTGTACGGGGCCGCTCTCCGGTTGTAGTGGCAACGTTGTCGGTGAAGACGACCGTCGGCCTACCAGCTGCATTTGCATGGCCACGGTGTAGCCAGGCTCCAGAGAGGGGCTGAATATGTCACTGCAGAGTAGGTCGTGCGCCAGCCCGCGCTCCTTGCGTGCGCATGGGAGCTTGTGTGTAGCACACGACCAGCACTTGCATGTGAGTGCTAGTCGTGCCCAACCTGCCGCCTCCGAGTGTCGGCAGAGGGACTGCTGTCCGGCTGATAATCGAAATTGCGACTAAGTTGGGTTTGGTGAGCGGCCATCCTTACTAGTACCTATTACTCCTGCAAGGTATCCACTTTCGAACTCTTCTGGACCTTGTCATACTCTTGGGGGCTGCCCTTTGACAGCTGCCATCCATGGTCACTGGCTTTATTACAGTATTTTATCCGAATAGTCCTCTTCTGGACCTTATCATTTCTTTCGTGGCTGGCCCGTTGCAGGCCTCGCCCACTTTGTAGAGCTGCTTGTTGTGGTTTTCACGGCCTTTCTCGCCTGCTCTGCCTGTTCAGTGCGGAGGACCGACGCTGCGTGAACATGAGAAGCCGCAAAGGAGGACTACCTCTCCCAAAGGCGGCAATGCCCGGAAAATTCTTGACAGCGAAAGGCCAGCCCATATATAATAGGAGCTCTTCAGCAAGAGCCAATGGCTGCAAAGAGCAGCGTACAAAGGAATGACAAGGTCCAGAGAAGATGGAGAGCAAATACCATGAAGGTCACTGGGAAATGTCATCTAGTAATCCACAGACAGCAGCCGCAAATGGGGAAGCAAGCAGCCAGTTAGAAGAAGAAAGACGCGGAGAGGGCGGTGGCTGAGAGACGCCAGCCCAGAAAAAGAATGATCAAAGTCCGGAGGGGCCAAGGGAAAATGCTAAAGCACACATGGAATCAAGCAGCTACGAAACACTCAGTAACCCCTGCTAAGCAGCCGCAAAGAAGGCGCGCTTCATCGGGCTGATGGCTGGTAATGACCAGCTCTTGTCTACAACAGTTAACAAGGTGCAAGTACGATGTCCTTTAAGAAGGGGGCGATGGCTGTGAAAGGCCAGCCTAGATAAAGTGAGTTCTTCCAAATGGCGCGGGTCTTAGATGCCAGCCCAGAAAGAAGGGACAAGGTCCAAAGGGCCGAAAGGCGCCAACCTAACAGAGCTATGTAAGAAACTACAAGGAATGGGAGCCTAGTATTGCCGAGTCAGCAGCAGAAAGTCGGAGTAACTGGCAGCTGGAATGAGGCACGCCGAAGAGACCCAAAAGTAGCAGCCAAATCGCGGCCTGCCCGCAAGTGCACTGCGTGAGCCTGGGAACATATGAATGGAGATGGATAGCCGCAGGAGGATTGGGTCCTAAGGAGTCGAAAAGGGTGTCCTGCTCGGAAAAGCAAGTATCATATTTGCGTACTCTCCCAAAAAGAAAAGAGCAAAACCCATAGCAGAGTATTCTACGTTAACAAGTAATATCTACTCCAGCGACTTCACCATCTCAAAGTTCTGATACAGTTTTCCAAAGAAGAAGAACAAGATCTTGTGGTAAAAGAGTGTTGGAATGTTAGTGTATCTTACTTATTTTCAACTCTTTCTGCAGCTTCCAAATGGTGTAATGAAATGGTGGTATCTTGCAATTCTAAGCAACTGCAGTCTATGAAGTAATCCTATGTAAGTTCTTCTGGAAAGATGAGTGCTGCTCAAGTGTTGCATCGACCTTGACCACCACCAAGATGGCCGGGGGGAAGAAGTCGACCGACCTATTGAGAAACAAAAAAGCTCTTCCAGATTGACAGCAGTGGCTGTGAAAAGCCAGCCAAAAGGCATGGGCAAGGTCTGAAAGGGTCGGATGGCGCTAAAGCAGGATACTACTTCAGATAGATTCTAGAGGATACTAGAGAGACAGCTTGATTCAGTTGTTGGCGATGGCTAGGATTGGCCAGCCCAGTAGATAAGTGAATCAAAGTGGAAGGGGCCAGGAAGTTCTTAAAGCCAGGTCTGAAATGGTCGGATGGCGCCTAAAGCAGGATACTTGTCTAGACAGATTCTAGAGGATACTAGAGCAAAAGACTCATCCAGTAGAGGGCGATGGCCACGAATTGCCAGCCCAGTGAATTACTTAACCGAATTGGAAGGGCCAGAAAAGCTTTAAAGCACACAGCGACTCAAGTGGCCACTGGTGCTCAATATCCTCTATTGAGCAGCCGCAGGTCCGAGAAACTAGTCTCCGGGTAGCGGGTCCCCTGGACAGAGCCAGAGGCTGCAGCCAAAGCGCGATTGGCATGCAGATGCAACGCGCGTGCCATTGACCGCTGCAGCGATACTGACAGGTGCATGCGCTTCACCTGGGCGTGAGAGCCTGCCGCGTTCAAGTCAGCCTGCTGCCCGTGGTAACGTCAGGACACAGAGCTGCGCGAGAGCGGGTGCGGGAGCTCAAGCCACCGAGCGCTGTCCTGGAGCCAGCAGCCAGGGCATGAAGAAGCAGCTCTTGCGATGGAAGGCAATGACCGTGAGAGGCCAGCTCACAAGCGGATTACTGTGGCCAGCACGCAGATGCAAGGCGCAAGTCGTGAGCCAAGGTGGCAGGAGGATGACAAGGTCCAAAAGTTCCAACAAGCGCCAAGTGAGATGGGACAGGCATTAATCCCCAACAAGGGCGCCCTCACCTGGAGCAACCAAGACGAGGTTGTCTTATCAGAAGCGTGGTACAGGGGACACCTTTGGCAGGCGGCACCCAAAAGGCACAAACACAAATGGCTTGTCCAAAGTAAGGCAATATTTTTAAGAGGCAAGCCCAAAATATGCAAAGGTCCAAAAGAGCTGAAGGGTGCAAAACCTACTATCCTTCGTGCCATGGACGTTCGACAAATTCTGGTCAAGGAAAAGCAGATCAGAGTGAGTAGAGACGCAAAAGCGTCGCCCTGAGGAATCCGGAGGTAGCAGCCCAAGGAGCGGCCTGCCCGCAAGTGCACGGTAAACGCCAAGGGACGCTGCAGAGAGATGGCGCATCCTGCACACCCAACGGCGTTGAAGGCTCGCTCTGCTACCCGTGACGGCAGTACAGCAGGCCATGCAAGACAGTGAGTTAGGTCGCGCCTGCGAGTCGTGAAAGCCTCGTGGACGTTGATCGCAAGCGCGACAAAGTCGTCGCCAGCAGGGTGGTCAGCGTACTTCCGCGCATTGGCAAAAGTATCCCTGCAGCGGTCCTTAGCATTTGCCGTCCATTTGCGTGCAGGTCGCGCCTTGACTGGTGCCGGGTTCTGTCAGGGCGACGCTTTCCCGCCCTCTAGGTATTCTGATGTGCACTTGCTGACCAGCGATCATTGGCCGCTCTTGCTGACGTCTTGGAGAAAGTATCCTGCATTTGCGCCATCCGGCTCTTTCAGGCCTTGTACATTCTTTTGGGCTGGCCTCTCACAGCCATTGCCATAAATTGGAAGAGCTGTTCCCTAGGCGTTACCATTACCCAGTTTACAGGACATTTGTAAGGCTAGAATTGGCCTCCCTTTCAATTTCATGCGCACCGCGCGCCTTCTAGGCGCCTGCCGCTTGGTGGACTGCCTAGCCTGTAATGTCCCCGCCGTTACGGGACGCTTCACTTCGAGTTTGGCGCTAACCACTGACGCGCACGCGACTGACGCGTGCGACGCGCGTGCGACGCGCGAGAGCGCCGCGCGAGGTGACGCGCCTGCTGACGTTAGGACGTGCAGGCGCGCCGCCTCCAGCAGAAGAAGCAGAGGCGGCGAATCCTGGACTTCTCTCTGGAAGTCCAGGATCCGGACCCTAAACCCCTCTGACGTGCCGTGTCGACTTGGTGGCGTCAACGCCGGGCGGCGGCGCGCGCATCATCGCTGACGTGGTCACCACTGCTGTGGTCGACCGCTCCAACCCGGGGCTCTCTGCCTCGCGGGCTGGCCACGCAGCGACGAAGGCCGCTCGCAGCAAGGCGGCCAAACACGCCGACCACCCGGTTGCAGATGTGTTCGTCCCCCTGGCTGTGGACGTGCACGGGGCTCTCGGGTCCCAGTGGCTCGACCTGCTGGCCAGGCTTGCGCGGCGCGCTATGTCCCGCAGGCACGGTGAGCCGGCAGACTTCAACGCCGCTGGCTCGTGGGCTCAAGTATACCGTATGAGATTGTCTGTATCCCTTCAGCGGTCCATGGCCCACGCTCTGCATCTGCGTGCTGGCCGTGCTCTCGCTGCGCCCTCCGGCTTTCGTCAGGGGGATAGTTTGCCGGCAGCTAGTCTGTCGGGTCTGAGGCTCCTCACTCGTAACTACTGAGTGATCCATCCTCCCCCTGATCTGACATAGCATCGTCCGACCCCTTTGTAGCTGCTACATGCTTGTAGGCCCCTCCAAACCTTTGTCCATTCTTTTTGGGCTGGCTTTTCGCAGCCCTTGCCCCCATTGGGAGTGCCACTTCTTCTGATACCAATGTAATGACCCTGACCTTTAAGAGCAGTCAGGGGTCAGTATGTCCTTATTGGATTTGGTCGCTGGGGTTTAGAGACAAACCCCCAGCACAGTGAAGCACTCGTGTACTATGCAGCGGAACACCTTGCCCTGAGGCGCCGCCGACAGACGTCAACTCACCTCTCAGGTACGGGCCAGGGACTGTCCTCAAGGGAAGCAGTCACAGTCTTACTCAAAAAGAGCCGAAGATCCGCGATGACGGGATGCGGCGACGGGCGGCGGCAGCAGGCAGCAGCAGGGCTGCGTCGGCGAGCTGCGGCAGCAGGCCGCACAAATGCTGCGCCTCTCTCTCGCGGGCGTCACTGATGTTGACCGGGTGGCCGACCACCAGTCCTGAGAACATCATTGTTGGCGCTGCGGCAGCAACTGCCGAGCACTTACAGTAGTAAAAATAAGCTTCCGAGCTACATATAATAACAGTTTCCTCGAGGGCGGTACTACATTATCGACTCCCGACTGTACTTGGGGGCGCTTCGCCATGCGGCGACACAACAACACCAGCCCCGACGGAGGTTGAGGGAATACTCCTCGACTGCACGGCACAATGAAAAACACCGGTTCTGTAGCACCGTGGAGACTGACCCAGCTCAAGTACATGCTCATAGCTTTCTGCGACTGATCAGAAGGATTCCACACAACAAGGGGACTTTCGTTGACCAGTGCTTGCTTAAGCCCATGCACAGAGCGTAATACTGGCATATTAGACAGCGGACACACTCGCCCTAAGCGTTCAAACAGCATTTCCACATCATGCCGATGAAACACCCACAAAGGTGATAGGGAGGGGCACTCACTCTTCCATTTTCCCTTGTACAACCCCTTCGGGCGCGTCGATGCAGGCTTGGTAGGTTGGGATGTCGTTGGTTGCAGGCAGTCCCGAATCCGGTGGCCCTTCTGACCGCAGCGAGAGCAGGACCTGCCCTCCTCTGGGACGAACTTTGCTGGAGCCTGGGCTGGCGCCGACCGCGATGGTGGCCCAGACCTACCACCTGGCTTGAACCCAGGCTTGGGCTTGAAGCGCTTTGCAGATGAAGGCCCCGACTTATCCCCATCTTCCTCTCTGAGGAACCGCTTGCGCGTCGGGTACATTGAGAACGACTGTCGAGCTTGTTCAATGAACTTCTCAAACGTGGTCACAGGCTGGAAGGTGGTCCTGTCATCTTGAGACATCACCGCTACATGTTGTGGTAGACCGGACTTGAAGCGTTGCACCTGGTCCTTGGCGTCCATAGGCCCACACTTCACCAGCAGGATATGGAACCGCCGGACATAGTCTTCAAAGTCGTCTCCTCGCATGCAATTTGCATCGAGTTGAATGCGAGCTTTCAGTTCCGCATGGACTTCGCCGTACATAGGTGTCAACGATCTCGTGGAGGAATCGCACGTATTAAATACACTGGGGGTAGAGGATAGCTTCACAGAGTCCCACCATGTGGCAGGATCACTTGTCAGATATGTGGCAGCGATCCCAACTCGGGATGCCGATGGTGCCTCGCAAAGGATGAACCATGCCATCATTTTTATTAACCTACCACGCGGCGAAACTGCCCTGCCCACTGAACTTGGCTGGCTGGCATGGCTGGGCACGGCCCAGCCGAGCGCCATGGCTGACCTTGGCCTTGAGGCGTCGGATCCTTTCCTCACCCGCACAAACCCGGGTAATCAGGGTCTGGACCTCGGCGCACAGCATCCCTCACACAGGATTCGCCAGCGATTCCCCACCGGGGACGGCAGTCTCCAGCTACTTGTTCAGGCGCGCAAGGCGCCGCACCTCTTCAGAAGTCAGCCCATCCGGGCCAGGGGCACGGAGCTGCGCTAGGTCATGACGACGTTCTCAACTTCAGGAGGAGGGCTGGGTGGTGCACTTGAGTTGGCTGACTCTATTCCTTTACAACCAACACACTTAAAGATCAAGTCAACGGCTAGCGCAGGGCACAACGGCTAAGACAATACTACCACAATGATGCTGAGCTAGGCCGGGGCCCCCGGAAAAGCAAAGCAATCATGGCAGCGCACCAACCATTTCCCCAAATCGCGAAGTGCACGAGAAACTGAGGGAGGGACCAGGACTGGAGTGCGGACCAGCCTCTGGCAGACAATCAGACTTCGCCGCTCCACGGCGACCAGTTTCAACTCTTTGCCACACAGCAGGCAATTCGTCGACCGCAGAAGGTTACGCAGGCAAAGTACTGACCTGGCAATACGGCTTGCCGCCGGGTTGGTGGAGGATCTGCCGCCATCGCCGACCCCGGACACGTGGATGCAGCGGGCGATAAGGTGGACAGCACCTGTCGACCCGGCGATGCAGATCCACGGATACACTCTCTCAGGATCATCACCTTCGTTGTCAACGACGCATCGCAGCTCCGTGCACCTGGCCCGGACGGGCTGACTTCTGAAGAGGTGCGTCGCAAGGCCTTGCGCGCCTGAAAGAGCAGTTGAAGACTGCCATCCCCGGTGGGGAATCGCTGGCAAACCCTGTGTGGGGGATCCTGTGCGCCAAGGTCTGGACCCTGATTGCCCAGGTGTGTGCGGGTGAGGAAAGGATCCAACGCCTCAAGGCGCAAGATTAGTCATGGTGCTCGACTGGGCCGTGCCCTGCCATGCCAGCCAGCCAAGTTCAGTGGGCAGGGCAGTCTCGCTGCGTGGTTAAGAGAAATGATGGCGTGGTTCGACCTTTGAGAGGCACCATCAGCATCTCGACTTGGATTTGCTGCCATATATCTGGCCGGTGATCCTGCCACATGGTGGGAGCCTGTGAAGTTATCCTCTACCACCCCCTTGATCTCAATTTGATGAGCTGCCATGATTGGGTATCAGATCAAGATATCATAATCTGATACCCAATCATGGCAGCGCACCAACCATTCCCCTAAATAGCGAAATGCACGAGCAACTGAGGAAGGGACCAGGACTGGAGTACGGACCAGCCTCTGGCAGACAATCAGACTTCGCCGCCCCACGGCGATCGGTTTCAACTCCTTGCCACACGGCAGGCAATTCGCCGACCGCAGAAGGTTACGCAGGCAAAGTACTGACATGGCAATACGGCTTGCCGCCGGGGTGGTGGAGGATCTGCCGCCATCGGCGACCCCGGACACGTGGATGCAGCGGGCGATAGGACGGACAGCACCAGTCGACCCGGCGATGCAGATCCACGGATACACTCTGGCACGTAGACGTCGCAAAGGAGAAATCAGTGCCAGCACATCAGAAAGATTGCTCTGTCAACCGTGGAAAGACTACGCGGCCAATCAGATGCAAGGACTTCTCTGATACCAGTGTGATGACCCTGACTGTAACGTTCCCACCGTTGCGTGACGTTCAACCGCGCGATGTGACGCGCGGTGTGACGCGCCTGTCAGCAATGTGACCCACAGGTGCGCCGCCTCCAGCAGAGGCGGCGGATTCCTGACATCCAGAGAGAAGCTCCTCGGCATATTCCGATATCTGCCGACACACTCATACTGACGTGTATGTGACACGTGTGGCGCGCCCGTGACGCCGCGCCACACCCGTGACGCACTGGCGGCGCCGCAAGCCGGCTCCGCAGGGCGCCGCCCGCAAGGTGGCGCCGCAGGACGCCGCTTGGCGGCGCCGCAGGCTGGCCGCCATTGGCCGCCACTGGCCACCACTTCCAGAAGGAAGCCGCGTGGGCCTGGCCACGTGCTATATTCCCCTTGTCGGGCCCGCCTTCTCGAAGGTAGGCCCTGAGACGAACCTCCCAGAGACCCCTGGGGAGGGTGGCACATGAAGCACTACAAGTAGGGCTGAGAGCAGACTCGGGCCACTCGGTCAAACTCAGTGAAGCCCGCGAGAGAGAGGCGCAGCCCTGCTGCCGCCTGCTGCCGCAGCCCGCCGACGCAGCCCTGCTGCTGCCGGCTGCCGCAGCCCGTCGCCACATCCCGTCGTCGCGGATCTTCATCGGCTCTCTGTGAGTAAAACTGTGACTGCAGTCGTTGGCCGTACCTGAGAGGTGAGCTGCTGCCTGTCGGCAGCGTCTCAGGGCAAGACTTCCGCTGTGTAGAACACGTGGTGCTTCGCTGTGCTGGGGGTTTGTCTCTAAACCCCAATGACCGAAACCAATAAGGACTAACTGACCCTTGACTGTGCTCCTAAGGGTCAGGAATGTTGCACTGACCCTTAGAGAGCACAGTCAGGGGTCAGTATGTCCTTAATGGTTTCGGTCATTTGGGGTATAGAGACAACCCCCAGCACAGCGAAGCATCACGTGTTCTACACAGCGGAAGTCTTGCCCTGAGGCGCTGCCGACAGGCAGCAGCTCACCTCTCAGATACGGGCCAGCGCCTGTCCTCAAAGGAGCTGTCACTGTTATACTCACAGAGAGCCGATGAAGATCCGCAGCGACGGGATGCGGCGGCGGGCTGCGGCAGCAGGCAGCAGCAGGGCTGCGTCGGCGGGCTGCGGCAGCAGGCGGCAGCGGAGCTGCGTCGGCGGGTTGCGGCAGCAGCCGGCAGCGGAGCTGCGCGCCTCTCGCGCGGGCTTCACTGATGCTGACCGGGTGGCCCCGAGTCAGCTCGCAGACCTACTTGTAGTGCTTCATGAGCCACCCTCCCCAGGAGGAAGAGCGAGAAGGCGCGCGGGGCGCATGAATTGAAAGGGAGGCCAATTCAAGCCAATACATTGTTCAGGCAGAGTCGAGTGCAGACTAAACAAGGCTACATGATACGGATACCTAATCTAAGGTACCTAAGATGACATTAGTACCCACGGGTGAGCACAAACAAATCTGACAGGCTAACTTGGGCAGCTGGAGCGCCGCCGCGAAAGCCGGAGGCCTGACTTAGAGCGCGCCCTGCACGTTGATGAAGAGCCAATGCTTGCGAGCGCTGCAAACTAAGCGAGAGCCACATTCTATAATCGGCGTCCTTCTGCCATCCTACGCCGACGACACCACGCTCGTCGGCAGCCCGGGGGAGGTCTCGGCAGCCACCGTCACCTTCCATCCCTGTGCTTGGCAGGGGTGACCCAATGTGAATGTGGGCTTATTGAGCATGATGCATTGCTCATGGTTGACCACATGCTCAGGTGTGCCAAAGGCAGTGAGCGCACAGGCTCCCACAACCTCCTACGTGACGCCATGTATGGCATCGTCAAGGAGGCGGGATATCAAGTGGCGTTGGAGAGCACGGGGTGATGCCCATCCTACTCCGCAATGGGGTCCCTCGGACGAGGCGTGTTGATCTGGTCGGCGTCCCCCTGGGAGGTGGCAAGCGGCTCCTCATGGACGTTGTCCTCACCGACAGCTTCCGGACGAAGGGCCCCATTACTTCTGAGACCGGCTACGCTGTGAAGGTGGCCGAACGGAAGAAGCTGCTCAAGTACAAGGACCACCCGGCGGGTAATACCTTTTACCCCCTGGCCATGGACATCCATGGGTGTTACGGGGGTCGGTGGTCCTCGTTACTTTCGCTGCTGGCCACTCAAGCTGACCAGCGGCGCCGGGAGCAGGGTGCTGCCCTTCCCGGTGCCTCGGTGCCTTTGGGTCTTGTGTCCTGCTACCGTATGCGATTGTCTATGTCCCTGCAGCGCTCCCAAGCGCTTGCTTTGCACCGCCGCGCTGGTCGCGCCCTTGCAGCAGCCTCTGGCTTGCACAGCGGGGTTGCTCTTCCTCCCCTCAGCTCATCTGACTTCCTACTGCTGACACGGGGGTATTGAGGGCGCCCTGCCTGCCTAGCCTTTGGCTCCGTCATGAACACCTGTATGCATCTGGCTGGCATTTCACAGCCGATTCTTTCATATCAGCAGCCGCTGCCATTTTTTTCCAGCAGCAGCTGGCCGCCCTTGGCATGATCATCCGCCCGGAGAAGTGTGTACCGATTGGTCGCCGCGTGTCCTCCCTGCCGCCTTGCCCCTGCCGCCTGGGTGCCAAACTCCCCCAAGCGGCCTCACCATCCCGTTCGGCACGCCGGCGTTCGTCGACGGGCAACTGCGCGTCCGCCTTCAGGAGCACCTCCAGCCAGTAACCTCCCCGAGCTGCAGGACATGCAGCTGGCGCTTGCCATGCTCAATCGATGCATTGTGCAGCGTCCTCACTACTTGGCGCGGACGACCCCTCCCTGCCCCGCGGTGCTGGCGACCTACACCACATTCGACGCGGGGGTCATGGAGGGCGCGGCGGCCCTCATCCGCCACGATGGCTTCCTTGCCTCGTCAGCCGCGACGCTCCAGGCAACACTGCCTCCTGGCCAGGGCGGCCTCGGCTGCCGCCCGCTCGCGCGCGTCTGCAGGGCAGCATTCCTTGGCAGCTGGGCACAGTTCGCCACGTCGGTGGCGCAGCGCTTCCTCCATGATGGGCGGGCGCTGCTGCAGCAGGTTGTGGAGGAGGTGGCGACTGGCTCGTTGCCTTTCCAGGAGGCCCTCCGCTCAGCCCAGGACGGGTTACTCGCGGAGCATCCTGCCCTTGCGGAGAGCGTGGTCCCCTTTGCCCACCTCGCCCACACCTCCGACTCGCAGGCGCAGGCGCGATAAATGGCTGCTGTGGACAAGGCGGCGTTCACGGACACGCTGCAGCTCCTCCCCGCAAGCGACGTGCGCGGCCGTGCTCGGCTGCTGTCGGCCGCCTCCCCCGGCGCGGCAGCCTGGCTCTCTGCGCTCCCACTGTATGATGCGCTCAGGCTGCCGGACGAGCTGTTCCGCACGGCCACGCATCGCCTGCTGGGCCTCCCCCCGCCCTGCCTGCTGGGCGTGCTGCAGTGCGAATGTGGGGAGCGGTCGACGGACCCGGCGGAGCTGGCGGCGCATCTCCTCCGCTGCGCCACTGGAGGCGAACGAACAGCTGCGCACGACCTCTTGCGTGATGCTATGTTCGGGATCTTTCAGGAGGCGGGCTACACGGTGGCGATGGAGAACGCCTCGGTCATGCCCATCCTCGAGAGGGGCTGACGG
>WELB01000278.1:0-46594 GCA_009602725.1 Spirogloea muscicola | reverse complement strand
GCTTTGCACCGCCGCGCTGGTCGCGCCCTTGCAGCAGCCTCTGGCTTGCGCAGCGGGGTTGCTCTTCCTCCCCTCAGCTCATCTGACTTCCTACTGCTGACACGGGGGTATTGAGGGCGCCCTGTCTGCCTAGCCTTTGGCTCCGTCATGAACACCTGTATGCATCTGGCTGGCATTTCACAGCCGATTCTTTCATATCAGCAGCCGCTTTCTCTATGGGCGAGCAATTTCTTGTGAAAAGCCCGCCCGAAAGGAATTTATAAAGCTTCGAAGGGGCCAAGTGACGGAGGGGCCTAAAGCCAGAAGCTCCAGAAAGACACCATCCCCGGCGTCCCGGAATGAAAGATGTGTGTATAAAGAGATGGAGGGAGGAGGTCGTAATAGCCGTCCTCCGTGCGTACCGGGGCAGGGGCGGATGCATGCGGAGGCGGTGGACAGCCGTGGAATGCCGGGAGACGACGCCCGACATTCTGAGCGCCGTACAGAAGCGGAGGGCCGTCAAGCATGCTGCAGCCCCTGGGAGGACGGAGACGGGACTCACGCGCGCCCTCGATGGTTGCCCGGTGACAGGAGCTCCACAGCCGCATTGAACGAGCCCTTCTCCACCTCCGCCCAGAGCGACCTTGGCTGACCCTTGAGCTCCAGCTGTGCCGGAGGTCGGCAGCCTGCGTGAGGTGCGCGGACGGGAACTGGCCGCTGTGCCAGGGCGGGGTGGCCCGCAAGCAGCACGTCACGGACCGAGCGAGAGCCGCCTGGAAGGGCAGCGAGCCGGTCTCCACGACCGCAGCCGCCTGCAACAACCTGCATGCGACAACCATGCCAGACAAAGCGCGTAGACACTGGGAGCGGCGGCCTGCGCCCAGCTGCCCAGGTGTGTCGCCCGGCAGGCGCCAACAAGCGGGGGCCAGACCAGACCGCCACGGCGCACGCAAGGAGGCCTGATGCCAATCGACAGCTGGTCGAGGAGGGTCGGATGCTGAACGAGGGCCGCCGCAATCGCCAGGTCTTTGCTCCAAAGAGCTCCAAGGAGCACAACTTCCAAGCCCCTAGTCATGTCCGTATCTGCTCTTTGAATAACTGGCACGTCTGATTGTAGCAGAGCTATGGCTGTATCATGATGCAGGCTATCAAGCCCGTCAGAAGACAGATGGTCAAGCTGATTGTGGCGCAACTCATGCTTGGCTCGCTATACTGTCATGCTTCACGTTGACGAGTTCCTGCCGCGTCAATTGTTATCATGTGTCCGACCGTAGTACTCGCTCCAACTTTTGCTTGCTTTGGCTAGGGCAGTGGGTTGCTCTACCCTGCCTGCTGACATAAACACGGGCTGATCAATTTGTCATTATGGTATTTAGAAACTGCCTGATGTGTCAGCAGAGCAGCAGTAGTAGCAGGAGATGTTGATCTCTGCTGCTGCAGCCAATGGCACAGCTATCCAGCGGAGGCTCACGAGGCATGAGCCGCCTACAGACTATTGCAGCGAGACATGGATATTGTTTTGGAGGGCTACTAAGTGTGACGCAGAGTTAACACACGCTCTCTGCACTGGCTGAGAAATGCCAAGGAGGGAGACATGTCATCGTCTGGCGATGTCGAAGGAAAAGGTCTGGTTGAGCTTGATCAGGATCCACTTATTTGATATACTACAAAGAGAAGCTCCAACATTGTGCCACAGCACACTGCAGGTGCTCATAGCTGCCCCGTCACTTTGTTCCTTAGAGGTGCTTCTTGATGTCTCCTTCGGATTGTCATGATGCAACAGCGACTATGCCTGCTGCTTGCTCTTTTCAACAGACTTCTTGTTTGACAAAGTTGCACCCCGACGCTGACCTTGCAATGGGCTTGGTTTTGTGCATCAATATCTTCCGGCTGCATTTACAACGTGACAATTGCAAGGCTCCTGCAAGTGCCTCATCAACTCCTAACACCACAATATATTGATATCATTGATTACGACATCCATTCACATCCTGCCCACAAATTTGGCAGCTTTACAAGGTGTGCGCAGTGACCAAAGGTCGTAGCAAGCATTGTCACAAAGCCTCGCCGCACTTCACTCCATCATCAGCATTCATTCCAGGACCCCCATTCTAAATACATGCGGTTTGTTCTGGTGCTTCAGCCATTCTTGCTGGTAAATTACTGCAGATGGATGATAAGGCTAGCTCAGGCAGTAATAGCTTGATCAA
Organism: Spirogloea muscicola; assembly: GCA_009602725.1. NCBI lineage: Eukaryota > Viridiplantae > Streptophyta > Zygnematophyceae > Spirogloeales > Spirogloeaceae > Spirogloea > Spirogloea muscicola. The sequence goes on along the minus strand of WELB01000278.1, from coordinate 44,405 downwards.
TGTTGATCAATTCATCAAAAATTGTCGAGTCATTGTGCAGCTCCTGCATCAGATAGATTGCTTGTCTTGTTCAATGCTGCTTGAACAGTGCAACACTTGTTGCTGACAATATGCTTGACATTATACTGAACGCGTTGGTCAGTAATGGCCACGTCACTCTAGCGGCAGGATGTGTACCAAGACAGGCCAGCAAATATGCAGACCCCACGTCATTGGAAATGACTCCCAATAGCAGCCTTGAATTGGCCTGTAGGCAGCCTCGACTTGTTCTTACACATAATGAGGACCTTGGCAGTGACATGCAATTTACTACTGAGATTGCGAAGCAGTTGCAGAGGCTGCTGCTACTAGTAGCTGCTGTATGCAGGAACAAATGATCAAGGAATTGGTGTATATGGGCGCCATCATTAGAACCCTTCAGCATACATGTGTGGAGAAGCTGAAGTCGAACCCCAAGACAGCGTCATTGTTGCATGCATGCGCATCTTGGTCGGCGAAAACAAGAAAGTGTGCTCGTTGGGCAGGGCTGAAGTCCCCTGCAGGTCACCAGCTTCCATGAACAATTGCCAGCTCATATTGTGCCAGTGCACGTACCTGACATAGTGCTTTGGAAGACTTACTTGTGCATGCGACGTGGTCTGCTACACCTAAGCATTGATGATCATGGCGCTGTCGTGCCATGCCCGACCAAGGACCACAAGTTCACCGGACCACGATGGACAGTGAATGGCGTTTTTGTCCACATAATAGGATCATGATTGACGGTAGGGGAGAGGCAGCACTTCGCCCGAAAACACATGCAGGTACTGCGAGCAAGGCGGCATCACATGTACAACGACAGATGACGTGCAGATCTCTCCTCCTTTGGAGCACATCCTGTGTAAAGACGGGTCTCAGATGGCCAAAGGCCATCACAGATTCACAGTCGACCACGACAATGAAAGGATAGTCGGATGACAACCAGCCGATTCCAATATATCTTCACAGTGACGACACCTGTGCCAAACAACAAAAGGGTGACCCTTCCGCGACTCAAGAATCGCCTTGTGTCTGAAGTTGCTGGCATGCATGTGAATGTGTTGCGATGATGCTGCCACCTGTGATCAATGGAGATGGCGATAGTAAGCACGCATCAAGCATCATAGCACTGGCCATGTTGAATGAGCTTTCTGCGCAGCAATGTTGCGCAGCAAGTTATGCTCTGGCCATGGTGTTTATCATGGTGTCAAGTCTGTTGCCACTCTGGGTTTTTTAACTGCTTGAATGTCTATACTTGCCCTTGCTCACTGCCTATTGAAGCTGAACATTGACTACTCGGTGCATGCGTTGACCCCAACAGACCCAATCTAGATTCAACAGATCGAGAAGTATTTACTCAATTGCATTAAGATGCTGCTATCCTTGCCATAAATGTCAGGTAGTGTTGCTTGATGCTGGCGTCCATTTTATCGAGATATAGTCGCCTGAAAGCTTTACTGACTGATATTTTCTTGTGTAGGGCTGGTAGATGTGCACCTTGCAGTATCTGTGCTCGTCTCAGGCAGGGCTCTATTTGCTTGACAGGCTAGACAAGCTTGCCTTGGAAGTGCATGGATGGCTTGGCTCACTCGGACGTTAGGAAAGCAGATGGCCTTTGGAAACAATATTGGCTGTGCTAAGAAGTATTGAATAGTACGTGCTCTGCTTGCGTGTATTACCGTCACGGCAGATCACTTGGCTGACATTTCATGTACCTTGGTTGTTGGCATCAACGGGTGCCCTTGTACGGATTTGATGCTATTTTATGCTGAGTTTATATTTAATTGCAAGAGCTTTACTTATGGAACGGATTACACAGCATGCGGCAGGACTGTGAGCTGATCTTCGTGTCCTGAGGACACTATGGTGTAAAAGTTGGAAGCCTCTGATGCAACTCCCCTCAACTTGCCAGCTCGATGGGAATGGTATGGAGTCGATGATTTAGCTGCACTCGAATTGGTAATTGAGTTCTAAAAGGCATAAGAGCTCTGCTTATTGGACGGGTTTACGTAGGATGTGGCTGAACTGTGAGCTGACTTCCCTTTCTGAAGACACGGTGGTGTTTAAGGTAGAAGCCTCTGATGCAACTCCCCTCGACTAGACAGCTCAATGAAAATACCGAGTCAATGAGTTTGCTGCACTCGAGTTGTTCATTAAATAACTGCAAGCATGATTTTGTATCACCCAGTTACTGGCGGAGGAAGTTCACACAGCTCATGTATGTGCACGCTCAGGAGTTGTTACAGCCATGTGTCGTGATCCTTACTTGTTGAGGTAAATGAGGCTTTGTTGCAGCATCTTGACAATATAGAACATGCATAATAACATGAGCAACTGGACACAGGCCTAATTTCTTTGCAAGACCTTTTGCCCAGTAACTTGAGCTGTACGTACAGAGGCCCTGGCAGCAATTTTGCGGCACATGCAAGCTTCGGTGCTAAGAGGTGAAAATATTACACTTCATTGGCTGTGGATCTCCAAAGTGGACCTCCACATTCATACATTCCATTTGCCTGAGATACTGAGATACTCAGATACTCAGATACTCAGATAATCAGACACTCAGCCACTCAGACACTTAAACACTCATGTGAAGACAGCTAGCTGTTATATTCATCGTGTTAGAATCACTTGATTGATTCGGATCAACTTATGAGAAACTATCGAGCTCTTTCCATGACCACAGTGAGGTTGCAACAACATCTCCATCGGCATTGATACATGTCGAATTATTATGCTTTACTCCACCTCATTGAGCAGCTACTCTTAGATGGCAGGTAGCAAGCAAAAGTCACGGATGTAAGCAATACCACGATGGACAGACGAGATGGACAGTTGCAGAGGAGGATAAAATGGACAGTGGACTTGCAGAGCCACTAGTTCAGGCTCCAGTCTGATAAACGAATTGATTCTTCCAGGCACCGACAGTCTCTACTGGGACCTTAGCCTGCAAGAGTCCACTGAGCACATATCAGTCATCACAGTATCAGCAACTACATACGCTTAGCATGGAGTACCCTCATAAGGATAGAAGATTGTTATCGAAGCCACAGGTAAAGTCCCACACTTTCCTTGCACCTGCACAGCAGCGATACAGAGCTATGCTGACCGTCATAGGAGCGTGGAAGTGTATAAGAAGGTACTGACGTGCTTCTGATAATAAAGGGTGTCATTGAACACCGGGGGTTACTAAAGGGTTTTGTGTTGCTCAGAAGGCTGACTACTTTACGTATTGCATGAACGCATGTTCTTGGGGATATAATCTCTGATACTCTTCGTGTCGTCATTTCAGCTCCATGAAGGGGGGAAAAATCACCTAGCCTCCGCAACCTCCGATTGACAATGAAATTAAGCTTCGACAAGAGATCCGGGATGTGATGCCACACCTGGATAGGTGTGCAAGCGGGCCCAATCGCCACCGTTGGCAAGACTGCGATTGATGAACTGAAGCAAGAGGATTGTTGAACTGAAGCAAAAGAAGCGAAGCCCAATTGGAAAGGAATTACAGATCTGCCCAAACAAAGGCGGTGTAGCTTTCAGTTGAGAAAGTATGGCATCTGTTGGAAGTGCACACGCTAGGAAAGGAGTCACTAGCTTCACATCGTCAGAGATTGCGAACGCAGAGGTGAGGGGGCATGTCACAGCTTGTCGCGGATGTGGGTTGCTATTGATCAGTACACGTTGCCACAGGAAGGACGACTTGTGGGGTGCTTGGAGGGCCTAGCCATCTCGCCAGGCGGTTGACGCGCAAATCTGCAACCTGGCAAGCCATTGCGTGGAGCAGCGCGGCAACGCCAAATGCAACCCTTTTGGAACGGAAGTACAAAATATCGATTCGCCCAAAAGGGGGCGAGGCCTGTGAAAAGCCAACCCGAAAAGTAATTGCTATTATTACCGTGATGTCAACTAGGCAATTCCAGAAACCTACGCATTTGTTTCGTTGGTGCTGGTACAAAACCTCCTGCCAGGCCACTGATGAGGTGCCTGCAGCGAGGCCACTGAAGAGGGAACTGCAGCGATGGCTAGTCTGGGCAGACCAATCTGACAAGCCTGTATCCAATTATGTAATGCTGGCAGCATGCATATAGTAGCTCGCTCGTAATGATGACTGCAGGCAGCCCAAGCACCAGATACTGATCCCTTGGTAAATACGTCATTTGAAAGGTCAATCCCGCAGCCCGTTGGCTTCTGCCAACAGGCTGCCAACTTGCTCGGACATGGCATGCTGCCATGATCGACCGTCATTTGAGATAATCTGCATGTCACATTCGACCTCGTGATGGAGACCCACCATTAACAGTCAATTGGTCCCAAAGTTCCAGCCAGAGGAGGACGTTGGGCAGTTTCATGTTCCTTGAAGGTTGCAACGGCGATGACAAGGATCACAATGACGAATATGACAAGGGACAAAATATGTATGAATATTAGCCCTTGGTAGCCAAGGGGCCATCTCCTCTATAGTAGAAAGTGGTTGGCCTTGATTGTAGACTACAATCGAATGCTTGGCATCAACCTCATTCAGCGTGATTCTGTGGGCGCGCAGAGCTCTTGATACCCCTCGTTTTGGCAGTGTCTTACACAAATTGGGACATGGTCACTGCTCAAGTCGGGGAGAGCAAGGCTGCCTCTCAATGCAGAGTCCTAGATTTCAAACATGTGAGTCCTCACTTAAGCAAGATTGGTGCATCAGATGCTTGTGCAGGAAATAGGCTATGACCAAGCTTCTTAGACAAATGGTCAGAATCATCACAACATGATACAAACCTCATGACCACAGGCTATTAGTTACTTTAGCGGTTCCCTGGCAAACCTGTGCCGGGCATGTATTGGTTGCTTGTCAGCGATTCCGTGCGAGAACAAACTGTTATGCTGTTACTTATACACGACCCACAGCCAAGGACAAAGTAGCATGCTTGGTCTATGACCCCAAGCAAACACTAACATGTTTTTTACAGACATTGGGATGGTGGATTGTTTTGTTGGATTGTGTGAAATTGCCAAGCGTATGCTAGAAAAACACACGTTTACCTAGCGGGTTGCTCCTTACACCTCACTGCGCTGTGCATCCCCTCAGATTCGGCAAAAGTAAGTATCATTGTGACACACGCTTGCCAATTTCCTATCATGCCAGTCCGCATCTACAGGCCAATCATTGCGAGCCATATGGTGATAATTAAATGGCTGAATCGTCAATGCAGCACGGAAGTAAGACAGACGCCTGGAAAGTAACATCACCAGGCTGACGTGATTGGAGTTCGATGCTGCAGGGAAAGGCTTGACATGTATCTGGACACTAGACACCTCACCTGGCTGCGACTGAAGCAGTTGGTCTGCTTCCTCGATCTGATAATTGCACCCTGGAGACGTGGCGCGAGACGGTGTGGTGCTGACGCTGGAACGGCGACGGGAGGCGACCCTTTGGGAACGTCCTGGAGGCCCAACTGCTGTCATTGTAATAGACGAAGACGTTAGGCGGCTCACGCTAGCCCATTCATCGTAGACGGTCACTGGCCATTTGGCAAGCATTTCACGAATATTGACGGGAATGGGGAGCTTGGTAGGTTGGTGGTAGGTCAAAGAATGGATGTCAATTGTAATTGAATATTTGCCGACAGCTTGTGTAACAATGGCTAGTGCAATAAGTGATGGACGGCCTGAGTGCCCGAGTACAAAGCACATTGACAGATGTACATCACCTGCTGCCAAGCTGACCAGCTCAGTAACTACGAGTCAGCACAACTGTCGCTAGCTTATGGCCAAATACCGGACGGCCATTGGCAAGCTCTTGTGCCGCCAGCTAAGGCTCGACCAGCTTTCTGGTGCAAAGCAATGAGCTTGAGCGCGCTGCAAATAGGCTGACACATGACGTCGCAAAAATGATAGGCTGCGCGCAAGCCCATCTGGAAGCATATCCTCAGGACGTGCATATCATTGTGTCAGGGTCGTCGATGGGAGACCGTCGGTGCCTATATGACGAAGCCACAGAGTAAAGTCTCAGGGAGACAGTCCGTCTGCTAGCTGAGGACAACCAAGGAAGATTTCTCAGTTATCCACCCAACCTCGGCCCTTGGACCTTGGACCTTGGCCTTAACGAACATGGTGCCATGTTGCCATTGCAGCTCCATCCCATTGCCTTCCGACCTTACTCGCTTCAATGCACGCCTGGGCTTGACGATCCGCTCGCCCTCCGTACATATGTGCTACTCTAAAAAGCATAGTCAAGCTGATTACACCATGTGAGCCAGATTAACCGAGGGAGATCAGGGAGATCAGTATGTGGCTTGGCTCGGTAAAGAGCAGCTGGAACTGCGAACATGAATATTGCCAAGCAGCATGGTGATGAAAGAGGTTAAGTATCGTGCAACCTTTGTATCCTACGTGCGAGGCTGCCACCTCACGATCTGAAAGCGCGGATACTCAGAAGCAGGTCAAATATACTGTGCAAAGCAGACAGAATCACTTGTAATTTGGCAGTACTTGCAGCATTCCAGCTCTTCAGACACGCACTAGGACTTGATGAAGTGCTTGATATTCCACCTACTTGGGACTCCAGATATATGTAGTGAAACTATGTTGACATCGACGGTAGTCAGACAACAGCGGTCGCTGCAATCCTGCTGCAGCACTGCAACAAAGAGTTGAACGTCATATGTCAATGGTCATCGTTTGCGGCCACTGTTCAAAGCGTAAATAAGCTGCAGGTACTTTTAATGTGCCGTTGACAGGCCCCTGCACGACTACCGACAAGACCAACAATAAATGACCGTGGGAAATGCCACCAGCATTTACATCAAGAGGCTCTGACAGCACGCCAGCTCCGTACGAAAGCGATTACCAGCCCACTCTACAGCTCTGAGCTCACGCTAAGGAGACTAAGGACTGCAAGGCCCCAGGGCCTTCCTCCTCCAAGCATCGTCCAGAGCGCTCTATGGCCCGAGACAAGGGCCAAGATAAGGGAAAATGTGAGTACCTTAACCTAGACTCCGTGTGCAATCTCAATCAGCGGACGTTAGCTATTTGATCTTGCTGGTCAAGCTTGCCCACCATTCAGTGTACCTGTGGTGCGCTCGATTTCTGCTATATTGCAAGCTGTGGGGGCCGGTGGGCCTCTACTTGTGTGGGCGTCCCACACTGACTTGCAAGTGGCTGCAGATGTGTATGTGAGCTGGCCTGCTCGCAGTCGGACTGAAGAAACTGTGTACTTCATTGTGCCTCACAGGCGCGGCGTGACTCATCAAGCTACGGGATGTCGCTGTAGCACAAAAGCAAGTAGATGCTCGCAGTGTAATGATCACGCCGTTTGGGTATGCCACACGGTGCTGTTAGCGTTACATGCCCGCTAGCCTGTTGACGGACAAGTGGCCCGTCAAGGTGGCAGGCGGCCGGTCTAACGGACCTGCCGTTTGGTGAAGCCACACGGCGGTTAGCGTTACATGAGCGCTAGCCGTTCGACGGATAAGTGGTCCGTCGAGGTGGCGGGCTGGCTTGCCGGGCAAGTGGCCCGCCCAGGTGCGGGCCCAACCCGTCCTGAAATAACCCTCGCCAAGATCCACCCGTCCAAGGGGGTATCTTTGGCCCGCCGCAAGGCAGGCCATGGGGCGACCCGCTCACACCCCAGGAGAAGAGGTGGCACGGGAGAAGCACTATGAGCCTTGGGCTGAGATATGACATCACTTCGGACCGATGAAGCCCAGGAGCAGCCTTGCCGCTGCTTGCCGCCACAGCCGCCTCCGCAGCCTGCTGCGGGGCTTGCTGCGGGGAGTCCGTGGCTGCGCTCCTCGGGGGACAGCTACTGGCTTGCGCCCAGGAGGTGGAGTCGCCGCCGGACGGTGGCGCCACAGGGCCTGTCTTCCGCTGCGCCTATGCGCTAATGCTTCACCGCATAGTGGTGAAGCATTAGCTCCAGAATGCCTACAGCCGAACCTAAGAAGGACGACTGACTGCGTGTGTATGGGCAGGTGCCTTACACAAAGTGCGAGCAGAGTGCTTACACTCTGCGGGACACAGGCTCCTTAGGCCTACGTTGATGCAGCTCAGGATAGGCCGTACCCGGGGAAAGTACTGGTTGGTGTATGTCGCTCGCACCTTAGTAGATTTGTACGTGTAGTAAATCCTATGCTATTTGAGGGGATGGTTGCTGATGCACCGGTCAAGATCCTCATGGACTCAGGGGCCTCAGATTTATCCTTTGTCATTGAGAACAATGGTTTATACCAATGCTTTGTATGTCCAAGCGGAAGACTTGTCACGGATGACGTTGGCCGATGGCCAACCCACCGATGTGCTGGGTCTTTGTGAAGGAACAATTCGCTCGCATTTATAAGTACGAGATTGAAGTGCCTTGTTAAGCCATTGCGTAGGCTGCTAAACTTGATGTGATATTGGGTGATGATTGGCTGTGTGCCACATCTGCATAAGCAATTCCAGCAAGATTGACTGAAATGAAAATTGGGCTCCAGCAGAGTGTGAACGGTGAACACTGCCTGCCATGAGTCCTCCAAGGAGACACCACTTCTTCCGCATTTATAGTCAGCAACCCCGAGCACCAATTCAGGTGTGGGGAGCCGAGACGAACTCCAGGCACGGTAGCCTTTACTGGGGCTCTCTTGGAAGCTCAATGACGGGCTCGCATTCCTTGGATTGGCCCAGCGCTTCCAGAAGGCTTATGCCTACTGTGACGTCCTGATCCCTATACACGCAGTTAGGGGTTAGGACGTCCTTATTGAGTTCGAACCTAGGCGGTTTAGGAACTACCCCCCTACATAGTGGAGCGCCAATGCACACGGTGCACTCAAGTGCATCACATAGCACAGCGGAAGTCTTACCCTGAGGCGCCGCCAGAAGGCGGCGACTTTGCAGAGGGTCTGGGATAGTAGCTGGCCCCAGATGGGGCGCAACCGTGGCACTTACGGAGAGCCGGCGATGTCCGCAGCAACGGGCTGCGGCGACGGGCTGGGCAGCAGACGGCAGCAGCAGGGCTGGGGCGGCGGCTGCAGCAGCAGGCAAGCAGGGCTGTGCCTCTCTCTGGGCGTCACTGGCTCGACTGAAGAGTCTTGGCCTCGGCCTACTACTTATAGCGTTCCTTCTGCCACCCTCCCCGGAGGTGTGACGAGGGTAGCCCAAGGTCCGGCCCCCGAAGGAGCGGACCAGTACAATGGGGATGACTGGCGCTGGTAGCCCCCAAGGTCCGGCCCCTGGAAGAGCGGACCCGCACAATGAGGATACGGGGGGCGTGCCGCGCGTACTGCGGGACGAATAAGATATAAGACCAGGGGACTGGCGCGTGACTGGCGCGTGGCGCGCGTGAAGGCGGGGACGTCGCGAGGTCATTGCGAGACGTCGCGAGGTCATCGCGAGTTGTCGCGTGAAGCCGCTTACTGGGAACCGTTTGGCTCTAACAAACGGGGGGACGTTACACCTACAGACGTCGGCAGGATGTCCTTCGACGTCGGATGTCATTCGACGTCGGTGCGCAAGTGCTTCGAACACGAAGAACCTGTCCATGAGGACTGTGAGTTCACGCAAGTGGCTACCCTAAGTGGGTTGGACCTTTTTCAATAGTACGCGCCTTGTGGGCAAGGTATTCTATGAGCTTCAAACACGGGTGCATCGGAAGACTCGTAATGTCTTCCATGTGTCTCAGCTGAGGGCCTTCCATTCGGATGCCCGTGTCCAACCGCCCTCACCTCCACCATCGATCGAGGGTGACCTTGAGTTTGAGGTGGAAGAGATCTCACAGGAACCGTGGGCGCGAGACCCGTGAGTATCTGGTGAAGTGGCTCGGTTATGGGCCTGAGCACAACACTTGAGAGCTTGCGGCCACTTTGGCAGATTTTCCGACTGCTCTTCGGAACTCCCTGGCCAAGGTTGGTGGTTTTCCTGGGCTTGGTCGAGGCCGCATTCGTTAGGCGTTATGTAATGATACCTTTCGGCTGTGTTCTCGTTCTTCCCGAGGACGTGAACACCCGAGTGGGGAGCTATCAGGTAACAACCTCGCCCCTACACATGCAGTCAGGGGTATGTCATCCTCGTTAGATTCGGCTGTAGGGGGGCCCTCCGTTAGATTCGGCTGTAGGGGCCCTCTACACGGTGATGCACAAGCACATAGGCGCATTGGAAGACAGGCCGTGTAACGTTCCCATCACTTGTAAGCGCTGACCAGCGCTGTTCATGGTCACATGAGTGGAGACGTACGGTACGATCATGTGCCGTACCGGCACCGTCCTGTTATTGTCATAAGGCGACCTGGCTCTGCCAGGTGGCTATACGTGGGTCCCGCCCAGGAACCTAGTTGGCTCCAGGTGGATCGGTCCCGCCCGTGCTAGACGCTGCTTCGTGTCCCTGCAGTTGCACAACCAATGCGCCACTCGATTTCGCGCATTGTGCCTCCGCTAGTTGCACAACCGGTGCGCCACTTGGTGTCGCGCACCGGCACGTATCCTCGTTCGTCCGGCACACCCATCGGGGTAGGAGAAGGGGCGACCCAGACACAACCAAAAGAAATGGTGGCACGGAGAAGCACTATAATGGTCTGGCCTCAACCCGACTAGGGAGCTCGGATCGTTGAAGGCAGAGGGAGGCGCAGCCCTGCTGCTGCCTGCTGCTGCAGCCCGTCGCCGGCAGATCGCTGCCGGCTCGCTCGAGGCGCCCGCGGCTGGTCCTTGGTGCCCAGGAGGTGGAGACGTCGCCTGACGGCTGCGCCACAGGGCCAACACTTCCGCTGCGCGCCTATGCGCGAGTGCTTCTTCCAGTAGAGGATTTCTTCTTACCCCCCTTCTGTCCGAATCCAATAAGGACCTGACCCCTTAGTTGCCTGTGTACAGAGTCGGCTTATTACAGGCCCTGTGGCGCCGCCGTCAGGCGGCGGCTCCACCTCCTGGGCGCGAGCCAGCAGCTGTCCATCAAGAGGCGCAGCCACGGACTCCCCGCAGCAAGCCCCGCAGCAGGCTGCGGTGGCGGCTGCGGCGGTAGGCAGCAGCAAGGCTGTTCTCAAGCTTCACCGGTCCGACTCCTGGCGGGTCTCTGCCCAAGGCTAGTGGTACTTCCCCTTGCCCTTGCCCACCCCTACTGGGTGTGAGCGGGTCGCCGCATGGCCTGCCTTTCGCGGGCCAAAGTCCCCTCCCTTGGCAGGGGGAGACTGGCGAGCAACAAAGCAGGACGGGCGGGACTCGCCCGCACCTGGGCGGGCCGTTTGCCCGTCAAGCCGCCCGCCCGCCACCTGGACGGGCCACTTGTCCGTCAAAAGGCTCGCGGCCATGTAACGCTAACAGCACCGTGTGGCATAATCACACGGCGGGATCGTTACACAAGGTCGGTCACGTGGCAATGGGGTAACCGTAACGCTTTGACGCCCGCAAACGGTGGGAGCGTTACAGCACAAGCGTCTTGCAGCGCGTGCAATCGTTGCCCCTTCGTCAGGCCCGCCCCTCAAAGGTGGGACTGAAGGTAAGCTCGTCACAACCAAGACACGGATTTGCGTCCGGTTTTGCTGGGCCGACACCAGACTATAAGTTGCAGTGACGCCCATTTCGAGATGCATCTCTGCGGCTGCTTGGTACCGCAGCTCACTGCTGGAGCTCACTGCACACATTTCCGGAAGTTCCGTGCCCTTTCCCCGAACAACAGTTGCTGATCGGGCGCGGGAGTTATGGTGGAGATTGAGAATCTTGCATGCTAGCTTCAGTTGGACCAGGTCTAGTCGCTCTGTGTGGAGATGCGCTGTAGCTGTTCGTAAGCCCATATACACAGCAGTAGCGAGTATGGGGCTTAAATGCAGCAAGTTCTGCGGTGCCAGCGTGGAAAGATGGCATGGATCTCCCACGCTGGCTGCCAGATCGGCAGCGTATCTGCCAAGTCGGCAACCCAGCAAGGCTCCTTCCCCATAAGGTGTCCATGCGCACCTGCCACGCGCTCTGGGCCGAGGTCATGAGACACTTGAGGACAGGCAGGCTCGCTGTAATGAGACAGCCGTCTGGTTAAGCCACATGGCTCTGTTGGCATTACATGACCGACTATTTGGGCCAGGTGACCCGCCAGCTGGCGGGCTGGCTGGCCGGGCAAGTGGCCCGCCCGGGTGCGGGCCCCGCCCGTCCCGAGATACCCCTCGCCAGGATCAGCCCGTTCAAGGGAGGATCTTTGGGCCCGCCGCAAGGCGGGCCTTGGGGCGACCCGCTCACACCCCTGGAGGGGGGGTGGCACGGGGGAGCACTAAGGAGCCTTGGGGGCTGAGGCTCATCAATCAGTTCGGACCCGGGAAGCCTCGAAGCAGCCTTGCCGCTGCTCGCCGCCGCAGCCGCCGCCGCACTACGCTGCGGGGCCTGCTGCGCCGGCCTGCGCCCAGGAGGTGGAGTCGCCGCCAGACGGCGGCGCCACAGGGCTTGTCTTCCGCTGCGCTATGCGCTAGTGCTTCCTTGTGTAGTGGGTTGGCCTCTAAACCCCCTATGCTCGAACTCAACGAGGACTGCTCACCCTGACTGCGTGTGTAGGGCGAGGTTCTCTACACTCGCACTGCTTCACCTCATTGATCCCGCCTGGTCCGATTGCTCCCAGTCACAGACGCCACTTTCCAAAGTACTTCACCTGCCACTCTTCTCCCAGGGTGTGTAGAGGGTCGCATGGCCTCCCCTGATGAGCGGGTATGACACCACGAGCAGGTCCATCGACCTGCTCGTTGCGTAGCCTGGGCGGCGCGCAGGCTGCACAAGGCAATTTTGCGAAAGTCAAAGAAATCTCCATAGCTACAGATAAGGAGCTTGGCATGCTTTAAGAGCTTGAAGTTGCTACATACGATGTCTTGTCAAACTACTGGTACCATTGGAAATTCACCCAATTTACCATTTGGTTCTGTGACGGACACGTCACATTAGTGAGATCATGTCAAATATCATAGAAGTATCTTAGCCTAATCATATGTAGTTGTTGAGACGATGCTTGGGCTTGGCCGACATTTCTAGAAGGCACGTGTCGCCATCTAGACACCACTGCCACCGCCAGGCAAAGCTTCCAGTCACCTGCCCAGGCGGTGGCACCGCCACGGCCACCGCCAGGCGAGGGCTCCGATCACCTGGCACTGGCGGCGGCACCGCGTCATGGACCCTCCTTTATGATTGCTAAAATTTTCTAGAGGGCTCCCTTCTCTGTAGCAGGCAGTCACGGCAGACCCTGCAATACACATTCCATCTTTATTAGCGTTGCCTTGGCTCCGACTGCCTTACCACAGCCGTTAGACCCGCATCCGTTTCAGTACCATTTCTGGTACCATGGCGGGAAGATGTCATTCCCCCAAAATTGGCTGGCCACACCTTCCTGATTGACACAGGACACCATGAGAGTACTCAGGACAGTACCCGCCAGAAGGTTTGTGTAGGACAGAGAATCGCAACTCCTTCCTGACAAAATACCTACGGACACGCGACTGACATTTGCATACATTGATCGCCAATCAGCATGTATTGTTTTCAGGCCAAGCCGAGCCACTACAAGAGATACTCACTGTATCTATGACGAGCATGGAGATAATTCGATTCGACAAACCTCAGATTGTACCTCGTTGTCAGTAAGATAGGAGGTGGGGGGGGGGTAGGACACGGCCATCCAAAAGGTATGGACGAGGCACACAGAAGGATTCAAGTACTTTGGCAGCGTTGCCTGCGTACCAAACATCCGCAATATGCGTTGTACTTCATGTTACTTGGCACCTACGGAGACGAATACACATATGACAGTGCAGTGTACTCCTGCAGTTACCGAGCAATGTCCGACATACCCTGGCCCCTCCACTGAGCTATCAAGAGGCTACTCATAAAGGTGCTCGCTCCGAAAATGCGTGGCCTCCACACTCGCCAAGGTGCCCGGGATTGCGAAAGAAAGATCCAGAAAGATAAGTATAATTCTGGTAGTATCAGAAGCGAAGGCGTTGCTTACAGCAATCTGCTGGAGCAAGAGTTCTTCCAGTCACTCTGAATTGGTCCAGTAGGGTGCCTCAATATGTCCTCCAAAAGCTAAGTGAGTCTCTCAGTTTTACGATCTCTCGAGGATGAAAAGCTGTAGACATGGGCATATTGGTTTCAGTAAGCCTGTCCACAAGTCGATGGCGGAGCAAAATGGCGGTCCAAAAAGATTTGTTTGGGTACTCCGTGCAGTTTTCTTCCTGTGACAAAAACACCAGCAGTCTCCAAAGCGGATATCCTTGTCTTCGTAGTGAAATGCGCAACTTACTCGGACGATCCACAAGTACTACTACTCTGTCACACCAATTTGCATCATGAGCAACTGGCTGATAAATCATCCATCAAACGCATAAGATCATCATTGGATTGACCTGGCAGGCATATGAGAGCGTGCATGCTGCGCCATAGCAGGTGGCACAAATTCTCACAAAAGTTAATGCTTGGACTTCCAATGTAATATCCCCGATTTGAGAGCGCCAAACAGTGATGTTAACGCTTACATGGTGTTCGAATAGTTGTTGGCAGGTTCAGCAGAACTTAACCAGGTCGTTTGACCATTAGCCCCGCGCCGGACGGTACGAGCCGTTCTGGCACTCGTGCTGTTGTCGTTCCGTTCAGGCTCGACCGGGTGGCCTCGCATGCTCCCATCATGCTCGGCACAGACATACTCGGCGGCAGGTGGGCCCGGACGCCCCCGGTTGCATGTTCGGCGGCGCCCATGCTCAGCCATGCCTGGCTCGGCCATGCTTGGCGGCATGCTCTGCCTCGGCCATGCTCGGCGCCATGGCGCCTGCTGGAGACAGCTCATGGTGCCCTCGTCAGGCACGCTCCTCGCGGGCGAGCCTTGGGGCGACCCCCATGCACCCTGGAGGGCGTTGGCACGGAAGCATCAGAGGAAGGAGTAGAGAGAGACTCGACGAGGGCCGGGGACTCAGTAAAGCTTTGAGGGAGGGGCAGCCCTGCGGCTGCCTGCTGCTGTAGACCGCTGCCGCGCGCGGCTCGTTGCCGGCACTGCTGTGGAGACCTTGGCGGCGTCCCGCTAAGGGCAAGTCTGCAGCGCGTGCCCAGGAGGTGGAGCTGCTGCCTGGCGGCAGTGCCACAGGGCAAGTCTTCCGCTGAGTCGAAGTGCTTCCTCGTGCCGGGTGGTTGTCCCTAACTCCCACGCAGTCAAGTCCAATAAGGAAGCATTCGGCTCTGACCTGCCTGTTAGGGACCGAACGCTACATCCAAGCCCGGCCATCAGAAGATAAGCTTGATGCCTCCTTTGTGTTTTCGATACCAAGATGACCACTATGCGGTGGCTAACAATCTCCTGCATAGATTAAGTGGAGAGGCATTGCACTCAATACTGTGTTGGCGTCAGGATGCCACCATTAGCTTTAACTTTCCTGAAGAGCCTTCTGCTTGCACTTGCAGACCAAGGGTCTGTGCCGTACCATAACAAATATCACATATGGTCCAAGAGGTCGGCGGTGGCTGCTGAGCCGGCCCTCAATTAGGCTGCTACGTCTGCAGCCGAAGCCCTCGAAGCACACAAAGAGCTTCTGAGCAAGCGTCGTCATGCTGAGTGAGCGAAATGTATGGCACAAAGTGGATAATGGGAGTACCGCCCTGGAGTATCAACACTGCGGTTGTGGTGAGCCGCGAAATGGTACGGGCTGCTTTGGCGGCTGGCTGTGCGTGAAACAAGTGTAAAGGACAACTATCCGCAAGAGCACTAATACCACCCTCACGATGGCGTCGCCACACACGGAGGGCTTGCACAGCTATGGACCTCCTGCTACGATATAAGTTACCCACGCGCTGTGAGCGCCAATTATTGCTGTTCAAACCTACTGGAGTACAGATAATTGTAATGGTTCTCAATAGCACCGGAGTGTGATAGCAAATTTAGATGGCACAATCACACTGGACCACCTAGTCAGCATAGCGTGGCAGAGACATCGCTGAGACCCTAGTGCTCTCCTTCAGAGCAGAGCACAAGCACAAGCACGAGCACAGCGACTGCTAGCACTCCAAAGCATATGGTACTGCAAAAGTAGCGTGACTGGTCGATCGCAATTGCAGAGGGGCGCAAGTTGCAGCTGCAGCTGCGGTGGGGCGACACCAGCACCTTGGCCATCAGGCGGAACAGGTTGTTGTAGCATCCAAGAAGACGTGAAGACCCATCTCGACGTGATTGCCATCCCTGTCCTTGAAGCTCAACACCTTTCCTCTAATTAAAGGGCGTGCCTTGTAGATGTCCACTTGATATTGCATCTCGGCACCACAAAGTGTTATGAAAGGAAGGGTGTGCAACAGCTCCCCCTCGCCAAGGTGCGACCAGCCGTCACGAGGAGGATAAGCTTCTTCTCTCGGAAAAGGTGCTGCTGTGGGTGAACACGGTAGACCACGGGCGGGGTGGTCGACGGGCTGGTAAAGTGGTCTTGCTGTGGCCTAGTGCTGTGAGTGCCAATTATTGCTGTTCAAATCTATAAGTGTACAGATAATTGTACAAAGATTGTTGAAATCTACCCTGCTTATGTGGTCGTTAGCCTCGTGCCAGCCAATGCAAGCCGCCTTGGCACTAGTGCTGTATTCATTTCATCTGTTCCGTCCAAGGTCGACCGGGTGGCCTCGCTTGCTCCAGCATGCTCGGCTCGGACATGCTCGGCGGCACTCTTGGGCTTGGACGCCACCGGCGGCATGTTCTGTGACGTTCTCAATCACCTGTGAGTTTTAAGCCAGGTAGTTGCGCTTCCCTGATTGGGCGTGACCGACCTGGCCTGGCCAGGTGGTTGCGCACGAGGGCCTCGGTGGCTCGGTGTCCACCCTGGCGCCTTGTACAGGTCAGCTTCCTGCGTGGGCCTTTTAACAGGTCGGCCCCCGGCGTGGGCTTTCCGACAGGTCGACCCCTCGGGGTGGGCTTCGTGCGGCCCGCCCTTTGGGAAGGGCATTTCTGAAATGTTCCTGACCCTTAAGAGCACAGTCAGGTGTAAGTAAGTCCTTGTTGATTTCGGTCGCTGGGGTTTAGAGACAAACCCCAAGCCCAGAGAAACACCACGTGTACTACGCAGCGGAATACCTTGCCCTGAGGCGCCGCCGACAGGCGGCGACTCACCTTTCAGGTACGGGCCAGCAACTGTCCTCAGTGGGAGCAGCCACGGTCTACTTACAGGAGAGCCAATGAAGATCCGCAGCGACGGGTCGCGGCGTTGGGCTGCAGCAGCAGGCAGCAGCAGGCCTGCGTGGACGAGCTGCGGCAGCAGGCGGCAGCAAGGCTGCGCGCCTGTCTCTCGCGTGGGCTTCACTGACTTGGACGGATTACCCTGAGCCTGGTCTCAGCCCTACTTGTAGTGCTTCATGTGCCACCCTCCCCAGGGGTCTCTGGGAGGTTCGTCTCAGGGCCCACCTTCGAGAAGGCGGGCCCAACAAGGGGGATCTAGTACGTGGCCAGGCCACGCGGCTTCCTTCTGGAAGTGGCGGCCAGTGGCGGCCAATGGCGACCAACGGCGGCCAGCCTGCGGCGCCGCTGAGCGGCGGCGCTCTGACTGCGGCGCGTTGAGCGGCGCCCTGCGGCGCCGGCTTGCGGCGCCGCCAGTGCGTCCCCAGAGAGAGAGGCGCAGCCCTACTGCTGCCTGCTGCCGCAGCCCGTCGCAGGCAGGGAGAATGGCGCGGCCTGAGAGAAATAATAAGAGGACGCTGCCGGCTCGCTGGGAGGCGTCCGTGGCCGGCCTTTGGTGGGCTAGCTGCGGGCTGGTGCCCGGAAGCAAGCATTCCACCGATTGTAGATGGTTACGCAGGTGAGTGACTGACCTGACAACAAATTTTGATAGGGTGGAGTGCCTCGTGACAACAGATGACCCCGAATAAGGATGCCGCAGGCAAGAGTCGCACACACGCCGTCCACCGCGGGAATATCCACAAGTACACTCTGGCAATTTTCCCAACTGTTCAGAAAGAAAAATTCAGGCCAGAAAATGAGAAAATGGATAAGGTGTGGAAGCTGCATGGAGTACCTGAGAGGTTGGTCTCAGACCGCGATCCTCGCTTTACAGGTCACTTCTGGAAATAAGTTTGCAAGATTCTTGGAACGAAACAGGCCATGTCCACAGCCTATCATCCACAAACTGATGTGGACTGGGACTCTCTTGGAGGCTCAGAGACGAGCTCGGCAATTCTTGGAAACTGCTCAGAGTCGCCAGAAGGCTTATGCTGACAGACATCGGAAGGACGTGTCCTTCGATGTTGGTGCGCAAGTGCTGCTTAGCACGAAGCACTTATCCTTGCGGGCTGTGGGTACGCGCAAGTTGCTGCCCAAGTGGGTTGGACCATTTGCAGTAGTACGCCTTGTGGGCAAGGTATCCTACGAGCTGAAGACACCGGTGCATTTGAAGGTCCAAAATGTCTTCCATGTGTCTCAGCTGAGGGCCTTCCTTTCGGATGGTCGTGTCCAACCGCCCCACCTCCGCTACTGATCGAGGATGATCTTGAATTTGAGGTGGAAGAGATCTTGTCTCACAGGGACAAGCCTCGAGGGCGTAAGACCCGTGTGTATCTGGTGAAGTGGCTCGGGTATGGGCCTGAGCACAACACGTGGGATCCTGCGGCCAATTTGGCAAGTTGTCCAGATGCTCTCAGAAAATACCTGGCCAAGGTTGGTAATTCTCCTAGGCTTGGTAGAGGAGCAGCCGTCGGGCGTCTAAATCCCTGTCGGCTGTTCTCTCGTGCTTCCCGAGGACGTGAACACCAGAGTGGAGAGGTATGTAATGAACCAGCCGTCTGGCATTACATGACCGACTATTTGGGCCAGGTGACCCGCCAGCTGGCGGGCTGGCTGGCCGAGCAAGTGGCCCGCGCCCGGGTGCGGGCCCCGCCCGTCCTAAACTACCCCTCGCCAGGATCCGCCCGTTCAAGGGAGGATTTTTGGCCCGCCGCAAGGCGGGCTATGGGGCGACCCGCTCACACCCCTGAAGGGGGGGGTGGCACGAGAAAGCACAAGGAGCCTTGGGGTGAGGCTCTACGATCGGTTCGAGCCCGGGAAGCCTCGGGGCAGCCTTGCCGCTGCTCGCCGCCGCAGCCGCCGCCGCACTGCGCTGCGGGGCATGCTGCGCCGGCCTGCGCCCAGGAGGTGGAGTCGCCGCCGGACGGCGGCGCCACAGGGCCTATCTTCCGCTGCGCCTATGCGCTAGTGCTTCCTTGTGTAGTGGGTTGGCTCCTAAACCCACTACGTTCGAACTCAATAAGGACTGCTCTCTCTAACTGCGTGTTTAGAGCAGGTTCCTTACAGCTTCCCTAGCCGACACGGCAGGTGGAGACGGCTGGGCACGTCCAGTCGCAACTCCAGCAGCACCAGTAACAGGTAGACATGGCTGGTAGAAATGGCTTGGCTGGTAGAAACGGCTGGACACACCCCAGTCGTGCCTACGGGTGCAGCAGGCGGAGACAATTGGGCACATCCAACTGTAGCTCTGGCAGCCCCAGGCACTTAGCCTACAAGAGATGCAGGAATTCCCACAACATGGGCGAGCAGTTTGCACATCTCACAGCACCCCCCACATACGAGAGTTGCTAGCAGGTCCCCGCTAGCAGGTCCCCTTGGACCAGCAGCCTTATACTGCTCCATCAAGCGCACCTTGCGCTGCGCCTGCTTGGAGTCGGACATCCAGGGATGGGGAGTGGAGCCCCGACAGCTCATCAATCACTTCCTCGACCTAAGCAGGTTAAACAGCCGGCAGAGGGGGACTAGGTTGCGCACTTGAGTCAGCTGAATCCATGCCTTTACACCAACACGCTGAAGGATCAAGTCAGTGGCGGGTATAAGACATATCGGCCGAGACAATACTACTCACAATGTCGCCGAGCAAGGCCCGTGCACTAGGCAAGCAAAGCAAAACATGGTAGCCCGCCAGATCATACCCCCAGACAGCAAAGCTGTATAAGCAGACTGAGGGAGGGCACCAGCCGAGGGTACAGACCAGCGCCTGGCCGACAGTCAGATTGCCGCCCACTCGTGGCACCGCGTGCTATGCCGTGCTCATAGGTTAGCTACACACCGGGCAGAGGTGCTTTAAGCAGGCGAAATACTGACCAGGCAATAAAGATTGCCGCCGGGAAGAAGAGCCACTCAGCATCTTAAAGACCCGGTTCGTGGATGTCGAAGGCGAAAGGGTGGCACACTTGCCGCTTCGCCGATGACGGGTCCACGTCCACTCTGGAAAAGTTTCACTTGAAAGAGAAAATTCAGTCCAGAATACAGAGGGACCCTTGCACTGTCAGCAGTAAAAGACAACCTTTTACGTGTGACTGGCTACATGCAAGCATTCCTCTGATACCAATGTAACGTCCCTGTCCCTAATCACACAGCTAGGGTCCGAATGTCCTGTTTAGGGTCCGGACATAGGGCGTCTTGGAGACAACACCCTTACAGAGTGGAACGCCAGTGCACACAGCGCATACTCGCGCACAGAGCACAGCAGAAGTTTTACCTTAAGGCACCGCCGGAAGGCGGCAATTCGACCGAGGGTTAGCGGCTGTCCCCGCAAGGGCACAGCCATGATACTCACAGAGAGCCGGCGAGACCTGCAGCAACGAGCTGCGGCGACGGGCTGGGCAGCTGGCGGCAGCAGCAGAGCTGTTGTAGTGAATTTACCCCTACACACGCAGTTAGGGTGAGTCGTCTTTGTTAAGTTCGGCTGTAGGGGGTTTAGGGACCAACTACTACACGGCAAAGCAATAGCGCATAGCGCAGCGGAAGGCAGGCCCCTGTGTCGCCGCCGTCCGGCGGCGACTCCAACTACTGGGCGCGAGCCCGCAACTGGCCCTTTACGGGCGCAGCCACGAACTCCCCGCAGCGAGCCTTGCAGCAGGCTGCGGCGGCGGCTGCTGCGGCGAGCAGCAGCAAGACTGCTCCTGGGCTTCATTGGTCCGAACTCCTTGTCGAGCCCCAGCCCTCCAGGCTCCTCGTGCTTCCCCGTGCCACCCCCCCTCCAGGGGTGTGAGCGGGTCGCCCCAAGGCCCGCCTTGCGGCAGGCCAAAGGTCCTCCCTTGAACCGGTGGATCCTGGCGAGGGTATTTTAGCACGGGCGGGGCCCGCCTCTGGGCGGGGTACCTGCCCGGTAAGCCAGCCCGCCACCTGGCGGGCCAATTGTCCCAAATGGCCGGTCATGTAATGCCAACAGAGCCAGGTGGCTTGACCAAACGGCTGGTACATTACAGCTGTGACGGCGGCTGCGGCAGCAGGCAGCAGCAGGGCTGTGCCTCCCTTGCGTCACGGGTCCGACTGAGGAGTCTGGCCTCGGCCTACTACTGATAAGCGTCTGCACCCCTCCTGTGACGTCCTGATCCCTATACACGCAGTTAGAGATTAGTACGTCCTTATTGAGTTCGAACCTAGGGGATTTAGGAACTACGCCCCTACATAGTGAGAGCGCCAACGCACACGTGTACTCAAGTGCATCACATAGCACAGCGGAAGTCTTACCCTGAGGCGCCGCCAGAAGGCGGCGACTCTACAGCGGGTCCAGGGTGAGAAGCTGGCCCCAGATGAGGCGCAACCGTGGCACTTACGGAGAGCCGGCGATGTCTGCAGCGACGGGCTGCGGCGACGGGCTGGGCAGCAGACGGCAGCAGCAGAGCTGGGGCGGCGGCTGTGGCAGCAAGCAAGCAGGGCTATGCTCTCTCTGGGCGTCACTGGTTCGACTGAAGAGTCTGGCCTCCGCCTACTACTTATAGCGTTCCACCTGCCACCCCTCCCCGGAGGATGTGATGAGGGCAGCCCCAAGGTCCCCGGGAGGAGCAAACCCGCACCATGGGGAGACGACTGGCGCGGGTAGCCCCCAAGGTCCGGCCCCTGGGAGAGCGGACCCGCACAGAGAGGATACAGGGGGGCATGCCGCGCGTACTGCGGGCTGCGCGTGGCGCCAGCCTGACGAATAGGAATACAAGTCCAGGGGACTGGCGAGTGCCGCGCGTGACTGGCGCGTGGCGCGCGTGACTGGCGCGTGGCGTGCGTGACTGGTGCGTGACGCGCGTGATACCGCTTACCGGAACCGTTTGGCTCTTACAAACGGGGAAACATTACACCTCCCCCGAAGGTGTGACGAGGGTTGCCCCAAGGTACTGCCCCGGATGGGCGGGTCTGACAAGGGAATACGACAGATCTGCCGGACGCTGCCGCGCGCGAGCGAAGCAGCACCTGACGGACGGAGACAACTCCCGGACGATGCCGCGCGCGAGCAAAGCAGCGCCTCTCCGACAGTACGACTGGCGGACGATGCCGAGCAGTACGAAGCCCGGGGCTTCGGACCGTACATACAGTGGAGCAAAGCTACCGGTACCGACTTCCAAAAGATACGATACGATCATGTAAGGTTACTGGCAACGTTGGCACTCTCAATCGGAGGGAATGTCACAGAGGCAGAGCTCTGCTTGCCTGCTGCTGCCGTCTGCTGCCCAGCCCGTCGCCGCAGCTCGTTGCTGCGGACATCGCCGGCTCTCCGTAAGTACCATGGCTGCGCCGCATGCGGGAATAGCTATTAAGCCAGACCCTCAGTAGAGTCGCTGCCTCCTGGCGGCACCTCAGGGTAAGAAATCCGCTGTGTGTTGTAGTGCTTCACTGTAGAGGGTTTTTCTTCTGAACCCCCATTGACCGAACCCAATCAGGACGAACTGACCCCAAAATGCGTCCATAGGATTGGGACGTTCCAAATTACGTGATATCAGCGGAGCCAGGCTTGCGAAGCCAGGCTTGGCAGATGTTGTTAACGCCCTCTGCAGCCACTGCATGGTCCTCGCCAGTATACACCTTGTGATGACCACGTGTCATGCCACACTTGGCGTGTAACGTCCCCTCCGTTACGGGACGATTAACTCCGACTTAAGCGCTAGCGTAGAACCGCTGACGCGCTCGTGACTGACGCGTGCGACGCGCGTGCGACGCGCAAGCGACGCGCGAGGTGACGCGTGGTATGACGCACCTGCTGACGATGTGACGTGCAGGCGCGCCGCCTCTAGAAGAGGCGGCGCATCTTGGGCTCCCAGAGAGGAGTCCCTCGGCGGCTTCTCGGACTGGCCGCCAAGACACGAGTGGCGCGCCCACGGGCCTGGGCGAAGCACGCGAGAGAGAGGCGCAGCCCTGATGCCGCCTGCTGCCGCAGCCGGCCGACGCAGCCCTGCTGCTGCCTGCTGCTGCAGCTTGTCCTGGCAACCGGTCGCTGCGGATCTTCCTCGGCTCTCCTGTAAGTCATACCTTGACTGCTTCCCCTGAGGACAGTTGCTGGCCCGTACCTGAGAGTGAGTCGCTTCCTGTCAGCGGCGCCTCAGGGCAAGGTATCCCGCTGCGTGGTACACGTGGTGTTTCACTGTGCCGGGGGTTGTCTCAAAACCCCAATGACCGAAACAAATAAGAACGTCCTAACCCCTAACTGTGTGTATAGGGATCAGAACGTCACATGGCGGGCATGGACAAGACCATGTGGGCCTCAGTGTCCTACCCGAGTGGCCCGTAATGTTGGTTATTGCTGGGTAGCGAGACTTGGACCATGAGCCCAACTAAGTGCTGCGTATCCCTGTGCACACGTAGCTTAAAAGCTGCTAGCATTGACTGCCTGCAGCTGGCTAGTGCATCAGAGTACTCTGGGTGAGTGCTCGTCTTCGCCTTTGTATGTCAAAGGGTCGACTTGTAACGGATGCTTTGGAACAGCATCTTTGCACTCTGCGACCAACAGCTGTTGTTGAAGACGTACCTTC
Organism: Spirogloea muscicola; assembly: GCA_009602725.1. Taxonomy (NCBI): domain Eukaryota; kingdom Viridiplantae; phylum Streptophyta; class Zygnematophyceae; order Spirogloeales; family Spirogloeaceae; genus Spirogloea; species Spirogloea muscicola. The sequence goes on along the minus strand of WELB01000278.1, from coordinate 20,709 downwards.
ACACGCACCCAGCTTTGGCTGTTTACCTGCTTCTGATGCTGCGAAATGAGTCTCCCCCTGACTCTGTAGTACGAGTGATAGCCTAACCTGGTGCGGCTCTTGATAAACAGTCAACAAAGCGGTTGGATGCATTTCCCGAGGACGGGTTGCCTCCTCATCCGAAGTGGCTTAATGACGTCCAGCGCTGTGCTGTCGTACTACCCTCTGCATCGACTAAGTACTCTCAAGTGTTGTGAAATGCAATTACAAGTGGCGGACTTGCTAGAGTACGGGCATAGTGAGCCCTCTCAGTCGCCGTATGTTGCACCTATCCGCTTCCTAGAAAAGCATTGTGGTAGTCATCGGATGTGCATCCAGCATATAGCTCTAACCAAGCTCACTGTCAAGACCGGTGGTGCCCTTTGCTGGCATTGATGATCGGTGTGATCGTCTCCAAGGAGCAAGTGTGATTTGCTCTATCGATATGTGAGCAGTTATCACCAACTTTGTACCACGCCTGGGGCAGTTCCGAAGTTGGCTTGTTGTGCGCCGCTCAGAGACTGCCAGCCCCGTGACAGGCTGTGACAGTCGAAGTCTTTGGCCCCCACCGTATGACTCTGGTATACTTGGCTGACATACGGGTGTTTGTATAACACCGAGATTCACGTTCTGTACCTGCAGCTAGTGCCGCCTTTGCGACGTGTAAATCATTTGTATGACACGTGTATGTGTTACCAGTATTTGGGCATGATGTGTCTAGCATCCCTGTCCTTTATCACACAGTTAGGGTCAGAATGTCCTGGTTTGGATTCGAGCATAGGGTGATTAGAAGACAACCCTCATACAAGAGAACGCCAACGCACATAAGCGCATAGAGAAGTCTTAGCCTGAGGCACCGCCCTAGGCGGTGACTCTATCAATAGACTTACAGAGAGCCGGCAGGGCCCGCAGCGATGAGCTGCGGCGACGGGCTGGGCAGCAGGCGGCAGCAGCAGAGCTGTGGCGGCGGCGGCGGCAGCAAGCAGCAGCGGGGCTGGCTAGGCAGCACAGCCAGGGCTGTGTCTCTTCCGGCGTTGGTCGGACTCCGGGGTCCGGCCGAGGCCCACTACTTATAGCGTTTCTCCTGCCACCCCTCCCCTGAGGGTGTGACGAAGATTGTCCCCAGGGCCCTCCCCAGGAGGGGTGGGCCGGACAAAGGGGGACACGAAGCGACGCCCATTGGGCGGCACAAGGGCGACGCGAAGCGGCGCCCTAGGCGGGTACAAAGGAGGACGCGAAGCGGAACCTAGAGCAGCACAAGGGAGACGCGAAGTGGCGCCTTGGGCCAAAGGAGACGCGAAGCGTCGCACAAAAGGGAACGCGAAGCGTCGCACAAAAGGGGACGCGAAGTGGCGCCTCCTGGCGGTGCACGTGGGTGTACGTGCGGTACGAAGCCGGGGACCTCGGCCGTACTTAGCTGCTCATACGGTGGAGCAAAGCTACCCGTACCGTTTGGGACTTCCAAACGGTAGAAACGATACGACCATGTAAGATTACCAGCACCGTTAGCACTCGCAAACGGAGGGAACATAACATACCTCCCCACTGAGATGTTCACGTCCTCGGGAACAAGGAGGAGCACTACAGAGGGGCAACCCATGGATATTAAGCCCGGCGGGAAGACACTGGACGGCGGAGAGAAGAGGCGTGGCCGCTTGTCAAATACTTTTGGACGTGGGAAGGACAATGGGCAAGATTGGCCGCTGGTTCCCATGTATTGTGCTCAGGCCCAAAGCCGAGCCACTCGATAAGGTACTCACGGGACTTACGACGCCCACGGAGATTGTCCCGGTGGGACAAGATCTCTTCCACTTGAAATTCCTCCGCGCCATATAAACGATGGGAGGTGGGGGCGGTTGGACACGGCCATCCGCATGGTATGGCTCGAGTTGAGATACATGAAAAATTTTGTGGATGTTCCATTGTACCGGTGATCAATCTCATATGCGACCTTGCCGACCAGGCGCATGACAAGGAAAGGTCCAACCCACTTTGGCAGCAACTTAGGCATACCGACAGCCCGCAAGACTAAGTGCTTAGTGCTCAATAGCACTTGAGCACCAACGTCGAAGGACACATCCCTGCGACGGCGACCAGCATACTGCTTTTGCCGGTTCTGAGCAAATTGTCAAAAATTGCTTAGCCCTCCGCTGAGCTTCAAGGAGAGTACCCGTAATGAACCAGCCGTTTGGTTGAGCCACACGGCTCTGTTGCTAGTACATGACCGACTATGTGGGACAAGTGGGCCCGCCAGGTGGCGGGGCCCGCTCGGAGGTGGGCCCCGCCATTCGAGATAGCCCTCGATGATTCGCCCATTCAAATGGAGGATCTTGGGCCCGTCGCAAGGCGGGCCTTGCGCGACCCGCTCACACCCCTGGAGTGAGGGGGGTGGCACGGGGAAGCACAAGGAGCCTTGGGGACAGAGGCTCAACAATCAGTTCGAAGCTGGTGAAGCCCAGGAGCAGCCTTGCCGCTGCTCGCCGCAGCCGCTGCCGCACTCTGCGCCGGCCTGCGCCCAGGAGGTGGAGTCACCGCCGGACGGCGGCGCCACAGGGCCTGTCTTCCGCTGCGCCTATGCGCTAGTGCTTTGCCTGTGTAGTGGGCTGGCTCCTAAATCCACTACGTTCGAACTCAATAAGGACTGCTCTCTCTAACTGCGCGTTTAGGGCGAGATTCCTTACAGTACCGGTGAAGCTTACGGCGGCCGAAACGCGCTCCGGCCTCCCCACCTGCAAAGGTGATCGGGGATGCTGACCATAATTCAGGAAGAAGGGTGTATTTTTAGTAGAGTCATGAAAGGCATTGTTCACAGCATATTCCGCTGGAGCAAGATACACATCCCAGTCAGTTTGATTGGGGTTTACAAAGTGCCTGAACATGTCTTCCAAAACCCGATTCATCCGCTCGGTCTGACCGTCTGTCTGGGGGTGGAAAACCGTGGACATGGATTGCTTCGTGCCGAGAAGCCTGCACACTTCCTTCCAGAAGTGACTCGTGAAGCGAGGATCGCGGTCAGACACGATGCGCTCGGGTACTCCGTGCAATTTCCATACGCGGTTCACAAATATGCCAGCAAATTTCTTAGCGGATACCCGAGTGGTCGTAGGTACAAAGTGCACCATTTATCAAAACGATCCACAATCACGACAATGGCGTCATAGCCGTTGCGCGTCTTGGGCAAGTGGGTGATGAAATCCACACTGACATCAGACCAGTTCCGCGGCGGAACAGCCAAAGGTTGGAGCAACCCGGCAGGCTTGTGAGATTGTGCCTTACTACGCTGGCACGTGGCACACGTCTTTGCAAAAGACTTTACGTGAACGGACAAGCTCGGCCACCAAAAGAGTAGCTGGATAGCTTTCTTTGTCTTTCCCATACCCAAATGACAACTGTACGGAGGCTCATGCATCTCCTGCATGATACTAGTGCACGAGGCATTGCAGTTGGGCACCACAATGGCGTCACCTTGCCACCAGAAGCCTTGGTCATGTACTACTTACTGTACGTGGGTTGGTTGCAGATGCAAAGCAAGGGTCTGTGCCATACCCATCACGAATACGCACATACAGCTCAGAGAGGTTGGTGGTGCTTTGCGCTGCGACCCCACGGGTAGGCCGCACGTCTGCAGTCTGAACCCCTGTGGCACACAAGACAGGCGCCACAGCAGCCTCTACAATGTTGCGGCTTACCGGGTCCGCCACATTGATCCTTCCAGGGCGGTACAACCACTGGAATCGGGATTGTGCCATGCTCTCAGCCCACCGAGCTTGACGCCTGCTCAATTGCTGCTGTGTGTGAAAGTAGGTCAACGGGCATTGATCCGTTACGACCGTAAATTCAACACCCTCGAGATAGCATCGCCACAAACGGAGGGCGTGCACAACAGCAAGGAGCTCCTGCTCACCCGTAGTATAATCTCGCTTTGCAGGACTGAGCAGGCGACTTTCGAGTGCTACGGGATGACCCTTCTGCAGGAGACGGCACCAATGCCGATCAAAGAGGCGTCACATACTACTTCATACGGAACGCCTTCTCGAGGCAAAGCCAAAACGGGTGGGGATACCAGGACCCATCTTATATCCTTAAACGCCTTCTGGCATTCGGACGTCCACCCCCATGGTATACAAGTATTACCAACACAAGATACCAAGGCACCCGTGTCTACGAGAATCTGGGCTGGCTGACCAGCCGCTATGCCAGTAAATAGCATACTAGGCGTCGAAGCACAAAATGCCACGTCGCCAACTGAAGCAAGACTGAATTTGCGAACTACATAATCAGCAATTTCCTAGGTGATCCAGCAGCCAGGGACGACGTGGGAATGGCCTGCTGTGTAGCGACAGAGCAGGGACAGGCCCGGTGGTGGTGGAGGATTCGGTCCTCCCTGCATCTTACAATGAAAAACACAGGGTCGTTAGCCCCATGATGTTTCACCCAATTCAGATACATTTGAGCAGCTGATTGCACTTGGTTGCGGGGAACCCAGACAACATGGGGGCCACCATTTACCAAGGCTTGCATTAGCATGTGCAGGGAGCGTACTACTGGGACAGGATACTGAGGACAAGCATGTCCTACGCGGTCAAATAGCATTCGCACATCATGCAGTTGAGGACTCCACACAGGAGTTAAGGAAAGGCACTCACGTTTGCCCTTGCCTTTTATACTGCCCCTTGGGGCCGGGTGGAGCGGATCTGCTTGATGGGTGCTGGGAGGTTGGGTGCAATCGCGGATGCGATGGCCCTTTTGACCACACCGGTAGCAAGCGCGGTCCTCCTCGGGGACGAAGGTCACGGGCTTCGCTGGGCGCCCTGGACCCACATTGGGCTTGGCACTGGTGCTGGGGCAATCGGCAATCTACTTGGGCGACGCTTCGAAGATACGTATTTAACCAGCCTGAGCTGACATAACGAGGGCATGTTGTGGGGCAAAGACGGGGTATGCGTCGACCCCTAAAAGACTGAAGTAGTAAAGGCCTGGCCAGTGCCACGGAATGTGCCACAGTTGCGTTCCTTCTTGGGATTCGCAAACTACTTCCGCAAGTTCCTACAAGGGTACGGAGGTATGGCATCTCCTCTTACGAAGCTCCCTCGTAAGGACGTCAGCTGGGTGTAGACGTCCGCATGCCAGAAAGCATTCGAGTATATCAAACGTTTCTGGTGCATCCACCCGTTTTGACCTTGCCTCGAGAAGGCGTGCCATTTGAAGTAGTATGTGACGCCTCTTTGATCGGCATCGGTGCCGTTCTCTTGCAGGAAAGAAGAAGAAGTGGCACTCCCAATGGGGGCAAGGCCTGCGAAAAGCCAGCCCAAAAAGAATTCACAAAGGTTCAGAGGGGCCTAAGAGCGGTGAGCAGCTACAAAGGGGCCTGAGGATGCAATGGTAAAACAGGGGGAGGATGGATCACTCAATAAGTACGAGTGAGGAGCCTCAGATCCGACAGACTAGCTGCCGGGAAGCTATCACCCTGACGAAAGCCAGAGCCCGCAGCGAGAGCACGGCCAGCTCGCAGATGCAGAGCGTGGGCCATGGACCGCTGCAGGGATACAGAGAGGCGCATCCGATATACCTGAGCCCACGAGCCCGCGGCGTTGAAGTCGGCTGGCTCGCCGCGTCTGCGGGACACAGCCCGCCGCGCAAGCCTAGCCAATAGGTCAAGCCACTGGGACCCAAGAGCCCCGTGCACGTCCACCGCCAAGGGGACGAACTCGTCGGCAGGTGGGTGATCGGAGTGCTTGGCCGCCTTGCAGCGAGCGGCCTTCGAGGCAGCGTGGCCGGCCCGCGAGGCAGAGAGCCCCAGGTTGGAGCGGTCGACCACATCGGTGGTGACTACATCGGCTATGATCCGCGCGCCACCTCCCGGCGTGGACGCCACCAGGTCCACACGACGCGTATGGTGTCCGTCAGCCCTCTCGAGGATGGGCATGACCGAGGCGTTCTCCATCGCTACCGTGTAGCCCGCCTCCTGAAAGATCCCGAACATAGCATCACGCAAGAGGTCGTGCGCAGCTGTTCGTTCGCCTCCAGTGGCGCAGCGGAGGAGATGCGCCGCCAGCTCCGCCGGGTCCGTCGACCGCTCCCCACATTCGCACTGCAGCACGCCCAGCAGGCAGGGCGGGGGGAGGCCCAGCAGGCGATGCGTGGCCGTGCGGAACAGCTCGTCCAGCAGCCTGAGCGCATCATACAGTGGGAGCAAGGAGGGTCACTCCGTAGCATTTGAAAGTTGCCTGCTTCGTCCTGCAGAGCGTAAGTACACTGCGGGGGAGCAAGAGCTCCTTGCTGTTGTGCGCGCCCTATGTGTGTGGCGATGCTACCTCGGGGGTGTTGACTTTACGGTTGTAACGGACCACTGTTCGTTGACGTACTTTCACACACAACATTAATTGAGCAGGCGTCAAGCACGGTGGGCTGAGTGCATAGCACAATTCCGTTTCCAGTGATTGTACCGCCCTGGACGAATGAATGTTGCGGACCCGGTGAGTCGCAACATTTCAGGGGCTGCTGTGGCGGCTGTCTTGCACAAGGGGTCAGACCGCAGACGTGCGGCCCACTCGTAGAGCTGCTCGGCAGTCCACCGCCAATCTCTTTGAGCTGTATGTGCGTCTTCGTGATGGGTACGGCACAGACCCATAGTTTGTAGATGAAACCACTACACGCACACCAGTAAATGACCAAGGCTTCTGGTGGCGAGGTGACGCCATTGTAGTCCCTGACTGCAATGGCTTGCGCAGCAGTACCTTGCAAGAACTGCATGAGCCTCCGTATAGTGGTAATTTGGGTATGGGAAAGACAAAGAAAACTGTCCAGCTTCTCTTTTGGTGGCCGGACTTGAAAGTCCAAGTGAAGTCTTTTGTGAAGACTTGTGCCAACTGCCAGCGCTGTAAGGCACGCTCTCACAAGCCTGCCGGATTGCTCAAACCGTTGGAGATTCCTCCGAGGAACTGGTCTGATATAAGTGTGGATTCTATCACCCAGTTGCCAATGACGCGGAATGGCCATGACGTCATTGTCGTATTTGTGGATCGTCTAAGTAGATTGGCGCATTCTGTGCCTACATCACAAAGGTGTCATCCAAAAGGCTTGCTGGTATATTCGTGGACCGAGTATGAAAACTGCACAGAGTCCCCGAGCGGATCGTGTCTGACCGCGACCCTCGCTTTACGGGGCACTTCTGGAAAGAAATGTGCAGGCTGATTGGCACCCAGCAATCCATGTCCACGGCTTTCCATCCCCAGACAGATGGTCAGACGGAAAGAATGAATCGGGTGCTTGAAACACATTACGGCATTTGTAACCCCAGCCAAAGCGACTGGGATGAGTATCTTGCTCCAGCGGAGAACGCCGTGAACAATGCCTTCCATGAGTCCACTTAAAGCACACCCTTCCTTCTTTCTTACGGTCAGCATCCTTGAGCACCTTTACAGGTGGGGAGGCCGGAATGTGTGCCAGCCGCAGTGACTTTTACCGGCAACCTCCTGGAAGCTCGGCGGAAGGCTAGGCAATGATTGGAGATTGCCCAGTTACGGCAATAGCAATATACTGATCGACGTCGTCGAGATATGTCCTTCGACGTTGGTGCTCAAGTGCTACTAAGCACAAAGCATCTTTCCATGCGGGTTGTAGGTACGCCTAAACTGCTACCAGAATGGGTAGGACCTACTTTCCTGTAGTGCGCCTGGTCGGCAAAATTGCGTATGAGCTGGATACCCCGGTACAATGGAAAATACACAAAGTATCTATAATGAAACACCCGTCTGATCAAGCCACATGACTCTGTTGGCATTACATGACCGACTATTTGTGTGACGATACACGTCCTGATCACGCAGTTAGGAAGAGCAGTCCTTATTGGGTTCGAGCATTGTGGGTCTAGAGGCCAACCCACTACACAAGGAAGCACTTAAGCAAGCCGCAGCGGAAGACAGGCCCTGTGGCACCCGCCTTGACGGCGGCTCCACCTTCTGGGCGCAGGCCGGCGCAGCAGACCCCGCAGCGCAGTGCGGCGGCGGCTGCGGCGGCGAGCAGCGGCAAGGCTGCTCTGAGGCTTCCCGGGCTCGAACTGATTCCTGAGCCTCAGCCCCTGAGGCTCCTTAGTGCTTCCCCGTGCCACCCCCCCCTCCAGGGGTCTGAGCAGGTTCGCCCCAAGGCCCGCCTTGCGGCAGGCCCCAAGATCCTCCCTTGGCCGGGCGGATCCTTGAGGGGTATTTCCGGACGGGCGGGACCCGCACCCGGGCGGGCCACCGGCCAGCCAGCCTAGCAGCTGGCAGGGCAACTGGCCCAAATATTCGGTCATGTAATGCCAACAGAGCAATGTGGCTTAGCCAGACGGCTGTTTCATTACAATTTGGGCCAGGTGACCCGCCAGCTGGCGGGCTGGCTGGCCAGGCAAGTGGCCCGCCCGGGTGCGGCCCCGCCCGTCCCGAAATACCCCTCGCCAGGATCCGCCCCGTTCAAGGGAGGATCTCTGGACCTTGGGGCGACCCGCTCACACTCCTGGAGGGGGGGGGTGGCACTGGGGAGCACTAAGGAGCCTTGGGGCTGAGGCTCATCGATCAGTTCGAGCCCGGGAAGCCTCGGAGCAGCCTTGCCGCTGCTCGCCGCCGCAGCCGCCGCCGCACTACGCTGCGGGGCCTGTGCGCCGGCCTGCGCCCAGGAGGTGGAGTCGCCGCCGGACGGCGCGCCACAGGGCCTGTCTTCCGCTGCGCTATGCACTAGTGCTTCCTTGTGTAGTGGGTTGGCCTTTAAACCCCCTATGCTCGAACTCAACGAGGACTGCTCACCCTGACTGCGTGTTTAGGGCGAGGTTCTCTACATTTCGTATCAGAGGCGATCTTGCATCCATCGCGCCTGTGAGTTCTTGTGCTCGCTGCTGATGATGCAAGGATCACCTTGATATGCTGGCCTGACTTTTTCGTCAAAGTTGAAGTGCTTGCCAGACGTTGGTCCGTGGGACGGCTCCACGGAAGCGCCGGGTGCGAAGCCATCCTTGCGCCGTGAGCCGGCGACCAACGCCAGATTGCGGACTAATCCTCGAGGACCACTTGCTGCGTGCGCTACTCTTGAGGTGAAGCTTGAGCTTGCAGCTTTGTGTGGTGAGGTCAGTCGTGTGACCAGCATTGATCTTGAGCATCGGTCTTGGTCACATCGCGGCTGTCTCCCTGCCTGCTGATTGAGATGTTGAGTTGCGCGCTGCCTTGCTTGCTCGCTCGTTGGTGCACCAGCTTGTCCTGTATTGCAGTGTGAAGTGTGTGATTTGCTGACTGTCGGAGCTGAATTGATCACTCAGTGTCCATCAGACAGCATGACTTCACATACCTCCAGCGCAAGATCCAGCCCTCCTCGGACGGCGGCGCGGTCGGCTGCGGATGCAGAGCTTGCTGCAGAGCGGTCAGCTGTGAATGCAGCCGCTGCTGGGCGGTCGGATGTGGATGCAGCGGCTGCTATGGGGCGGTCGGCTGTGGATGCTGCGGCTGCGGCGTGGTCAGCTGTGGATGGAGCGGCTGCGGCAGGGCCAGATACTGCGGATGCAGTGGCTGCTGCGGGGCAAGCCCTTGAGGGGCGCGCCGAGCTGGGAGCCGTAAGCCACGAGGGCTGCAGGACACAACGCGCCGCCCTTTACATGTAAGGAATGAGGATCGTCAAGCCCAAGGACGAGGAGTTGGTGTCACAAAGCAAAGGTCGGAGCCAAAGTATTTAATGGGTCAAAACAAGGCAACGAGCCAACGGTTTGAAGTACAAACAATGTAGAATACAAGTGTCTTGGGGGGGGCAAGGTTGTGCTGCTTCTCCCCCTTAAGTACCTCCACCTTATCCCAATGGGCATTGTGGGCGAGCTCTACAAGGAATTCGACAACTCCCACCTGCAGTCCCTGGCATACCTTATACATTCTTCATCTTTCCCCTCCGCTTCATCTTCCCTCCAGGCTTCCCTCCCCACTCACATGGGCGGCCTTGGCTGCCGGTCGTTTGAGCAGACAGCGCAAGCAGCCTTTCTGGCACCAGATCGCCTCTTTGCTTCCCATGCGCTTCCCTTGCCTCCACGACCCCGTACGCAATGTGGAGAAAGGCTCCTTCCCCTTCCAAGTGGATCTGAGGAGCATCCGTGACTCGGCAATCGGCTCTTTCCCCTCTATACAACCTACTCACGCCATTCTCCGCCCTCGCGCAAGCTTCTTATAGAGGGGCACTGTAACGAAGTTGCACGGGTGGAACATCAATATAATGGGATTGATAGCTGGAGGGTACTGAGGGCCAATTTACACCGGGACGGACGTACGGACGCTGGCGTCCGCCCCGTTGGGGGGGTGGACGCGGCCACGGAGGCCGAGGCCGCCTGCACGTGCAGGATCAATTTCGAAATCTCGTGCATTGGGGGTGAGGAGTCCCTTTTCGGACAGGCCGAAGGGGTGGACGAGGGAGGGGGGGGGGGGTGGACGGCATTGGGCCCCCTCGGGAGGTGGGCCCAGTTCCTAAAGTATTTCGGGTGTAGCCATTACAGCTAATGCGTGCGGAAGCTGGAAGGGATCGGTTAAGCGAGGGCTGGCGGACTGGGCAGCGGCTGGGCTTGCGGCAGGGAGCTGTAGCAGGGAGCAAGGCAGGATGGGAGTAGAGCACACGGGGGTGATGAACGCCCAGGCTCGACTGAGCTGGGTGGAGCAAGTGCCTTCCTTATGTGGGTGAGTGTCCGAGCCCGCAGCCAAAGCGTGTCGGGCACCGGGTCACTAAAGGTTGTGGCGGATGGCCGACTCCACGAGAAGAAGTGGCACTCCCAATGGGGGTGAGGGCTGCGAAAAGCCAGCCCAAAAAGGGCCTACAAGCGTGTAGCAGCTACAATGGTCTCGTCAACAATGGAAAATGCCCGCATGGTCTGGGCCGTAGTCAACCCTTGACCTACCCTGACCGGTGTCAGGAGCTGTGGTGCCGCCACTCGGCGGCTCCTCACTGCACCACGCGACTACCAAGTAGCTGCCGTATTCTACCTGGATTAGGTTAGCAATATGGATATTCAAACCTTACTTGGATAACTGTGTGGTGGTATTCCTTGATGACATCCTCATCTACTCCAAAACGTCGGAAGAGCATCGGATATACCTAAGTAACACGCTGACATTCTTCGAGAGCATCAGCTGTATGTCAAATTGTCAAAATGCGACTTCCTGAAGGGAAAGGTGGATTTTCTGGGCCACGTCCTGTCTGAAAGCGGAATAGAGGTTGAGACTTCTACGGTTGCGGCCGTGGAAATGGCCCCAACCCACCAGCGTCAAGGAACTGCGATCATTTCTCGGTTTGGCCAACTACTACCGAAAGTTCGTGAAGAACATGGCAAGCATATGCAAGCCCATGACGGACCTTCTGCAGAAGGGGGTTGCTTTTGAGTGGGGCATGGCTCAGGAGGAAGCTATTGTGAGAATAAAAAATCTGCTGACTCAAGCCCCGATTCTGGCACATCCGGACCCAGATTTACCTTTTGAAGTCACCACAAACGCCTCAGATTATGGTATTGGGGCGGTACTGTCACAAAACCAAGGGAATGGTCCACAACCGATTGCGTTCGAAAGCAGAAAGCTGAAGCCTGCTGAAGTCAATTATCCAACCCTTGGAAAGCAAGCACTGGCCATAGTACATGCCTTAAAGGTTTGGAGGTGTTACCTTCAAGGTTAAAGGACAGAGACAAAGTCTGACCAGCACTCATTGAAAACTCTACAAACGCAACCACAATTGAACTGAAGGCGAGCCAAATGGGTAAAATTCCTACAGGAGTACGACTTTGAGATCAATTATCAAGAACCGATACCCATTGCCTCGAATATATGTCTGTTCGATTGGGTTGCAGGGGCTACTATGTTTAGCTCCCTGGACCTGGCAAGTGGGTATCACCAACTTCGAATCACGCCTGCGGATGTTCCAAAGTCGAAGTTCCGTACGCCGCTTGGACACTTTCAGGTCAAGGTGCTGAACTTTGGTCTGATCAATGCACCGGCTACGTTCCAGGCTGTGATGACGAGGGTCTTTCTTTGGCTTCTGCTCTATGCTTTTGTGCTGGTTTACTTGGACGACATTATGGTGTTTAGCAAAACGCCCGGAGGATCATGCCAGGCACCTGCGCCGAGTGCGGCAGCTGCTGCGTGAGAATCAACCGTATGCCAAGAGGTCCAAGTGCGCATTTCACCAGCCAGAGCTGACATACCTTGGCATGTCGTGGGCAAAGACGGCATACGTGTCGGACAAAAGAAGACTTCGGTCGTACGGGATTGACCTGTGCAACGGAATGTACCTCGGTTGCGCTCCTTTCTGGGATTGGTAAATTACTCCTGTAATTCCTACCAAGGATATGGGAACTTGATACTTCCTCTTACGAAGCTGGCTCGTAAGGACGTACCCTGGGAGTGGTCGTCCGAATGCCAGAGGGCAGTGAGGGCATACAGCAGGCGCTGACATTCCCGCCTGTTCTGGCCTTTCCTCAGGAAGGCGTGCCATATGAGCTCATCTGCGATGCCTCTTTGACAGGCATTGGTGCCGTGCTCTTGCAAGAGGGTCACCCAATAGCGTCTGAGAGTCGCCTGCTGATCCCTGCAGAGCAAAATTACACTACGGGCGATCACAAATTGCTGGCTGTGGTGCACGCCTTAGCGTCTGGCCTTGCTACCTGGAATGTTGCTACCTGGATATAAAGTTTTCACGGATCATTGTCCGTTGACGTGCTTTCACACACACCAGCATTTGACTAGACGTCAAGCTCGATGGGCTGAGTGTATGGCACATCTAGTGTCCCGTAGAATTATCGCCTTGGACGGCCTAATGTTGCGGACCCTTTGAGTCGCAACATTCGCAGCGCTGAAGCGTTGGCTACCTTGAAGGCTTATCGAGTGCGGGCTGCAGGACTGCGTCCGACTCGTCAAGCTTCTCGGCAGACCACGGCTGACCTCTCAGAGCTCTACGTGCGTATCTGTGAAGGGTATGGCAAAGACCCATGGTTTGCTGAGGCCGCCAACGTAAGCACCCTCACTGATGACAAAGGCTTTTGGTGTCAAGGCGCCGCTATCGTGGTCCCGGACTGCAAGCCTTGCGCACTGACATGATGCAGGAGCTGCATGATACGCCTTACAGCGATTATCTGGGAGTGAGCTAGACCAACAGGCTGTGCGATGCCTCGTGTCGTGGAGGGGTTTTCAACCCAGGTGCGCGCTTTTGTGTCAAGCTGTGCCACATGCCAGCGTAGTAAGGCAATCTCTGGCAAGCCTGCCGGATTACTTCAGCCATTGCAGATGCCGGAGCGAAGTTGGTCTGATGTAAGTGTGGGCTTTAAAACACAATGCCTAAGACGCGGAACGGCTATGATGCCATGGTCGTCTTTGTGGATAGACTAAGTACAATGGTGCATCTTGCTCACACAATTACGCGGGCATCAGCGAAGGATTGCGCTGGCATCTTATGGATACGGTGTGAAAGCTGCATGGGATACCCGAGAGGCTGGTCTCGGAGCGCGATCCTCGCTTCACAGGTCACTTCTAAAAGGAAGTTCGCAAGCTTATTGGCACGAAGCAAGCCATGTCCACAGCCTTCCATCCACAAACTGATGGCCAAACTGTTCGAATGAATCGGGTCCTCGAGGACATGTTGAGGCACTTTGTCAATTTGGGATGAGTATTTGTGAAGCATTCTAAGCCCTTCACAAGTAGTTAAGGGTTAGGACGTCCTGATTGGTTTCTGTCTCTGGGGTTTAGAGACGAAACCCCCAGCACAGAGAAGCACCACATGCACACGCAGCGGAATACCTTGCCCTGAGGCGCCGCCGACAGGCGGCGACTCACCTCTCGGTACGGGCCAGCAACTGTCCCCAAAGGGAGCAGCCACAGTCTACCTTCAGAAGAGCCGATGAAGATCCGCAGGGACAGGTTGCGGCGTCGGGCTGCAGCAGCAGGCAGCAGCAGGGCTGCGCGGACGAGCTGCGGCAGCAGGCGGCAGCAGGGCTGCGCGCCTCTCTCTGGCGTGGGCTTCGCTGACCAGAGCCGGGTCCCCGGAGGCTGGTCTCAGCCCTACTTATAGTGCTTCATGTGCCACCCCTCCCCAAGGGTCTCTGGGAGGCTCGCCTCAAGGCCCACCTCGAGAAGGCGGGCCCTACGGGGGGATACGGGTTGTGAGGGCGGCGACGCCGCCCTGCGCGGTGCCGCCCTGCGCGGCGCCGCCAGGCGCGTCACAGCGCTACACGCGTCACAGGTATGTCACTACGAGTCCGGCGGCCAAGAGGTGGCGCTCACCAGTTCGGCGGACATGCCGCCGACGGGCACGTCGCAGTGCCGCCCTGCGCGGTGCCGCCCTGCGGAACGGTCGTGAGGGCGGCGGCGGCCATGGCCCGGGGGCCCGGGCGGCCCTGCGGCGACAGCTCCGGCGAGCCGCGGTGAGCTGCGTCTCACTTGCCCGCGCGTCGCCCACGTGTCGCACGCCAACGATACCGGGGCCGCGTGCCGTTACCACGCGTTAGCGTTCAACCCACGGTTAAACGTCACGTAACGGATGGGGACGTTACATTCCTCCCCACTTTGATGTTCACGTCCTCGGGAACAAGGACTTGGTACGGAAGGAGAGTTCGTCAAATTACTTTTGACGGGTAGTCATAGAAGTACTACGCAAAGGAGGGAGTTTCTTCTTTGCAAGATACTTACGGAGAACGGACGGGCAATGGGCAAGATGGCCCGAAGGTTCCCACGTATTGTGTTCAGGCCCATAGCCTTTCCACTTTACAAGATACTCTCGGGACTTACGTCGCCCACGGAGTTTGTCGCGGTGAGACAAGATCTCCTCCACCTCAAACTCTTCATTATCCTTGACGACAAGGGAAGGTGGGGGCGGTTGGACACGACCATCCGTATGGAATGGTTCGAGCTGGGACACATGGAATACTTTATGGATTTTCCAATGTACCGGCGTGTCCAGCTCGTACGCAACTTTGCCGACCAGACGCACTACACGAAAAGGTCCAACCCACTTTGGTAGCAATTTAGGCGTACCGACAGCCCGCATGGAGAGATGCTTTGTGCTGAGTAGCACTTGAGAACCCACGTCGAAGGATATATCCCGTCGACGTCGATCAGCGTACTGCTTTTGCCGTTGCTGGGCAATCTCCAAGCATTGCCTAGCCCTCCGCTGAGCTTCCAGGAGGTTCCCGGTAAAAGTTACTGCGGCCGGCACACGTTCCGGCCTCCCCACCTGTAAAGGTGCTCGGGGATGCTGACCATAATTAAGAAAGAAGGGTGTATTCTTGGTTGACTCGTAGAAGGCATTGTTCACGGCGTACTCCGCTGGAGCAAGATACTCATCCCAGTCACTTTGACTGGGGTTTACAAAATGCCGCAACATGTCTTCCAACACCCGATTCATTCTTTCCGTCTGACCATCTGTCTGGGGATGGAAAGCCGTGGACATGGATTGCTGGGTGCCAATCAGCCTGCACACTTCCTTCCAGAAGTGCCCCGTAAAGCGAGGATCGCGGTCAGACACGATCCGCTCGGGGACTCCGTGCAGTTTCCATACGCGGTCCACGAAGATACCAGCGAACTCTTTGGCTGACACCTTTGTGGTCGTAGGCACAAAATGCGCCATTTTACTCAGACGATCCACAAATACGACAATGGCATCATGACCCTTTTTCGTCTTCGGCAAATGGGTGATGAAATCCACACTTACATCAGACCAGTTCCTCGGAGGAATCTCCAACGGTTGGAGCAACCCGGCAGGCTTATGAGAGCGTGCCTTACTGCGCTGGCAGGTGGCACAAGTCCTTACAAAAGACTCTACTTGAGCTTTCAAGTCCGGCCACCAGAAGAGAAGCTGGACGGCTTTCTTCGTCTTTCCCATACCCAAATGACCACTATACGGAGGCTCATGCAGTTCTTGCAAGATACTGGTGCGCAAGGCATTGCAGTCAGGAACTACAATGGCGTCACCTCGCCACCAAAAGCCTTGGTCATTTACTAGTGTGCGTGTATTGGTTTTAGCCGCAAACCATGGGTCTGTGCCATACCCATCACGAATACGCACATACAGCTCAGAGAGGTTGGCGGTGGACTGCCGAGCAGTTCCACGAGTAGGCCGCACGTCTGCGGTCTGACCCCTTGAAGCGTGCAAGACAGCCGCCACAGCAGCCCCTGCAATGTTGCGACTTACCGGGTCCGCAACATTCATACGTCCAGGGCGGTACAACCACTGGAAACGGAATTGTGCTATACACTCAGCCCACCGTGTTTGACGCCTGCTCAATTGCTGTTGTGTGTGAAAATAGGTCAACGGGCAATGATCCGTTACGACCGTAAAGTCAACACCCTCGAGATAGCAACGCCACACACGTAAGGCGTGCACAACAGCAAGGAGCTCTTGCTCCCCCGTAGTGTAGTTACGCTCTGCAGGACGAAGCGGGCGACTTTCAAATGCTACGGGATGACCCTCCTGCAAGAGTACGGCACCAATGCCGATCAAAGAGGCGTCACATACTACTTCAAATGGCACGCCTTCTCGAGGCAAGGCCAAAACAGGTGGATTCACCAGGACCCGTTTGATATCCTCGAATGCCTTCTGGCATTCCGACGTCCACACCCAGCTGACGTCCTTACGAGTGAGCTTCGTAAGAGGAGATGCCATGCTTCCGTACCCTTGTAGAAACTTGCGGAAGTAATTTGCGAATCCCAAGAAGGACCGCAACGCTGGCACATTCCGTGGCACAGGCCAGTCCTTTACTGCTGAAGTCTTTTTGGGGACGACGCGTACCCCGTCTTTGCCCACAACATGCCCTAAGTATGTGAGCTCAGGCTGGTTGAATACACATTTGGACTCTTGGCATACAACTGGTTTGCACGTAATAGTTGCAGCACTTGCCGCAAATGACGTACGTGCTCCTCAGGCGTTTTACTAAACACCAGTATGTCATCCAGATAGACCAGCACAAAGTCATACAGTAGGGGGCCAAAGACTTTCGTCATTACCGCCTGAAATGTGGCAGGTGCGTTGGTCAAACCAAAGCTGAGCACCTTGAACTGGAAGTGACCGAGCGGCGTACGGAATGCCGACTTCGGGACATCCTCAGGGGTAATACGAATTTGATGATAACCACTTTGCAAATCGAGGGAGCTGAACACATTAGCTCTCGCTAGACGGTCGAACAGGTCGTCTATTTGAGGCAAAGGATACCGATTCTTGACGGTGAGCTTGTTTAAGGCTCGATAGTCGATGCACATACGAAGACTACCATCCTTCTTCTTTACGAAGAGGATTGGTGCACCGTACGGCGACTGAGAAGGCTCAATATGGCCTTTCCGTAGCAGTTCCTCCACTTGGGTCTGCATCTCCCGGAATTCGAGAGGACTTAGTCGATACATCGGACGGTACGGCGGTAAAGCGCCGGGCTCTACTGGGATTGTATGAGCCACGCCTCGGTCAGGAGGCAAACCGTCCGGGAGGCATCGGGGAACACATCCGCATATTCCTCCAACAAGCTGTCAAGAGCCGCACCATGTGAGGCCACATTACTCACTACTACTGAGTCAGGGGGGGGACTCACTTTCCATCACCATTAGCAGATACACAGCCGAGGTGGGTTCTGCGTGAAGGACCCTCTTAAACTGCACAGCCGACAGCTGAATAGAGGATTCTGTCACAGGCGATGGTACAAAGGGAACGTCTTTGTGCAGTACAAAACGACGAGAACCCTGTCGGCCCGAGCAAGTCCGCGCGTCAAAGTCAAGGAGGGCCCCATTAGAACACAACCAGTCATCGCCCAATATCACATCAAAGCCCAGTGCCAACTCAATCAAGGACATGGCAAGACACAACCGTCTTCAAGTTTTGAATGTGTAGAGGAACTTGACATAGGCCCACAATTTCGGCACTTTGTCCATTTGCCAAAGTAGCTTGTGAAGTGGTAGTAGGTTTTACAATCAAACCATTGTCACTCACAAAAGTCTTACTAATACAGGGAAACAGTAGCCCCTGTGTCTATAAGGATCTGGGCTGGCTGACTAGCCACCAGTCCTGAGAACAACATAGTTGGCGCGTCAGCGCTGAGTGCCGAGGCACCTACTGCCGTAAGAATAACTACTAGCTACGAAGATGAGCAGTTTAGAAGGTCTTGGAGATCCGTCCTTCACTCCGTACTTCACGTGGAGGTGGCCCGCCTTCCGACGACACAGCAAAGCCAGCCCCTTTGGAGGTAGAGGATTCATTCCGCGACTGCACGGCACAATAAAGAAGACAGGTTCTTTAGTGCCGTGTGAACTGATCCAGCTCAAATACATGTTCGCAGCTTTCTGCAGCTGATTAGAAGGAACCCATACAACGAGGGGGCCCCCATCTACTAGTGCTTGCAGAAGCTCATGCACAGAGCATACTACTGGCACAACGGACTTTGGACATGCTCGTCCTACAAGTTCAAACAGCATATTCACACCACGCTGCTGAATTACACATAAGGAGGTTAAGGAAGGGGACGCACTTTTCCCTTTACCCTTGTCCTTGTACTGGCCCTTAGGGCGTGTCGAGGATGGTGTAGACGACGCTGGAGTCTTCGGCGGCTGTGGGGAGTCCCGAATGCGATGCCCCTTGTTGCCGCACCGGTAGCAAGCTCGGTCTTCCTCAAGGACAAAGGCCTTGGGCTTGCCCTTGGGCACTGCTGCCGCCGACCGAGGCGGGGGTCGAGGCTTACTACCATGGTTAGGCTTATGACGCTTCACCACCGAAGGCCCTGGCGCGTCACGGTCCTCACCTCGAAACAAGCGCTTCTTTTTTGGGTACATCAAGAAGGATTGTCGTGCTTGCTCTATGAACTTATCGAGGGTATTGACTACATCATGGGTGAGCTTGTCAAGCTGGGACAGTACCGCCATATGTTGCGGCAGACCAGCTTTGAACCTCTGGACTTGGTCCATCGGGTTCATGTTACCACATTTCATCAGAATAAGATGAATACGACGCACATAATCTTCGAAATCATCGTCTACCATACGAATAGCATCGAGTTGATTACGCGCCTTAAGCTCTGCATGAACCTCTCCGTACAAGGTGGTCAACGAGCGGGTGAAGAAATCCCAGGTATTATGTTCTCTGGGCGTCGAGGACTCCTTTGTACTCTCCCAAATGGCGGCTGGATCACCGGTGAGGTAGGTGGCGGCGATTCCCACGCGGGACGTCACCGGCGCCTCGCATAACACGAACCATGCATTCATCTCTCTGATCCAGGCTGCGAGGCTCCCCTGCCCGTCAAACTTTGACGGCTGGCACGGCTGAGCACGGCCCAACCGCGCACCACGGTTGACCTTCGCTCGGAGGCGACGAGTGCGCTGCTCATCCGAAGAAGAGCGGCTGATGAGAACTCGTACCTCCTGCCTCAATGCCGTCAGGACTGGGGTTACCAGCGGGTTCCCACCAGGGGCCGCTGCCTCGACGAGCTCCCTCAGGCGCCGTAGGCGCTGCGCATCGGCCGTTGTAAGGCCGTCTGGTCCGAGCGCGCGGAGCTCCGCCAACTCGTTGGCCACATCCTCGACTTCGGCCGGTGGCACTCCCTGCGGAGGGGCGCTAAGTTGCGCACTTGAGTCCTCGGACTCCATGCCTTTACACCAACACACTGAAGGCCAAGTCAGTGGGAGGGCGCAAGACACACCGAGAAGACAATACTACCACAACACACTAAGCAAGCTGGTGCGCCAGCAAAGCAAAGCAATCATGGCAGCGCGCAAGCCATATCCCAAAAACGCAAGCAGCACGCGCAGCCGAGGGAGGGGCCAGAACTGGGTACGGACCAGCCTCTGGCACATGGCCAGACTCGCCGCCCATCGGCGGTCGATTTCACCTCCTTTCAAAAGACAGGCGATCCGCCGACCGCAGGTGGTTACGCGGGCGAGTACTGACCTGGCAATGTCGGTGGCTGCCGGGGTGGTGGGACACTTGACATTGGTCGACCCCAGGCTTGTGGATGCAGCGGGCGAGTGGACAACAGTATCAATCGGCCCGTCGATGCAGATCCACGAGTACGGTCTGGCAAGGTGTCTCAACCACAAGAGACTAGTCAGTGCCAGAGCATCAGAAGGAACCTTGCATTGTCAGCCGTATCATCACAGAATACAAGGCTAGCAAGATACAAGGACTCCTCTGATACCAAATGAAGCATTCTAAGCCCTTCACAAGTAGTTAAGGGTTAGGACGTCCTGATTGGTTTCTGTCTCTGGGGTTTGAGACGAAACCCCCAGCACAGAGAAGCACCACATGCACACGCAGCGGAATACCTTGCCCTGAGGCGCCGCCGACAGGCGGCGACTCACCTCTCGGTACGGGCCAGCAACTGTCCCAAAGGGAGCAGCCACAGTCTACCTTCAGAAGAGCCGATGAAGATCCGCAGGGACAGGTTGCGGCGTCGGGCTGCAACAGCAGGCAGCAGCAGGGCTGCACGGACGAGCTGCGGCAGCAGGCGGCAGCAGGGCTGCGCGCCTCTCTTTGGCGTGGGCTTCGCTGACCAGAGCCGGGTGCCCGGAGGCTGGTCTCAGCCCTACTTATAGTGCTTCATGTGCCATCCCTCCCCAAGGGTCTCTGGGAGGCTCGCCTCAAGGCCCACCTCGAGAAGGCGGGCCCTACGGGGGAATTACGGGTCGTGAGGGCGGCGACGCCGCCCTGCGCGGTGCCGCCCTGCGCGGTGCCGCCCTGCGCGGCGCC
>WELB01000277.1:135731-149930 GCA_009602725.1 Spirogloea muscicola | reverse complement strand
CGTCAGAGCCGTCGCGCCGCTCGCCGGCGCCGGCGGGCGCCACGTGGCGGGCGGGCGGCGGCGCGGGGTAGCTAGCGGTGGACTTACCGAACCCGCCTCCCGCCCGGGGGTCCGACCGTTTGGCCCCCGGCCTTTCCGCCGCGAATCGAGGAAGACGACACGTGGCAGCCCGTGCACCGCACGCGCGCCCGCCCTGCGGCGGCTGCCGACGGATGGCGTGGCATCGGACGGCACCGCGCGGGGTGGCCACGTGGGACGGCGGCTCGGGGACAGCCGTCCGATCGCTCGCGGGAGGGGTGGAGCGGGGGCGCTTTTCGCGTCCCCGCGCCATCCGACGGCCCAGGGCGCCGCCCGATGAGGCCCCGCGCTGGCCGTCCACTTGGCCCTCGCTTAAGGAAACGGCAGTATGTGACGGGGCTCTCCCAAAGGAAGTAGCCAAAGATGGAAGCCACTCACTCGTCTTCAGGAGAGCCCCGTTCACAGCCGAGGGCTGTGGATAGCCAGCTCTGGCGAAGTGTGACAAGGGCCGGAAAGAAGAAAGCGCGGCCAGATTGACTGGTGGCTGGGAAAGGCCAGCCCAAAGGAATGGACAAGGTCTGAAGGAAAAGGTGAGTCGCGGAAAGCGCTGGACAGAACAGACTCATGCCACCAGAGCACGACGGCTGTGCTTGGCCAGCCCAGACATTGGAACGATCAAAGTTCAAAAAGCGCAAAAGCACAACAGCGACTCCAGTTGCCTCTGGGTCCTCAACATCCCCTGTTAATCGGCCGGAGGTCAGAGAAGTGATCTGTGCCGGGAGGCCAGGGGCCAAGTGGGCTTTGTACACCGGGTGAAGGCTGGAACGGCCCCCTCGCTCGCCGTTTGCTGCTTCTGGCTTTCACCGTGGCGACACTTTGCAACGGCATGCTACTCGGACTGGCGGCTGCTGACTGGGGGGCTATCTAGGGGGCTATCTAGTATCACTTGTACAACTACGTGTGTGCTTCAGCGCGTTTGGTCCCTGCGAACATCGTCCAGTCTCTTTAGATCCTCTCGGCCATCGCCTTACTCTGCAAGAGCTCTTTGACCTTCTCCTCGTGCTCACTCGTGGCTACTAGAGCCCCCCTCGGTTTGTAATTCTTTGTACTCACCTTGGCCCCTGTCAGACCTGTCTTTGTTATTGTTACACACAGTGTACAGGCTTACTCTGGCCCCCCTCTTCATTGATGCGCACCGCGTGCCTTCGCTTGAGCAGCCATCCATCGTGGTCAGTTGCTATTTTGATGGTTTGTGCGTCCCAGCTCCTTGGACCATGTCCAAGGAATGGGACCTTGTCCAATCTTTTAGCGGGCCTCTCACAGCCATTGCCTCCCTTCTGGGAGAGCTTCTCTTCTTGACGGGAGTTCCCCTCGTCCTTGTCCATCCTCTTGGGCTGGCCTTTCACAGCCACCGCCTGCCTCAAACAGGTGCAGAGGCCGTCGAGCGAGCTCTTGTCCGCACACTCACCTGCTGCACCTATTTCGTGGAGCTGGGATCCTCGCCTCCGCTGCATGCGCAGACTCGGGCTGTTGCTCCTTCTCTCCTTACTTTGCTGCGTTGTTTCTTAGAGGCCGGCCTCTATGTCACCAGCCCTTCTAGCCGTTCTTATTTCTTGCGCCTTCCGGCCCTTTCAGACCTTGTTCATTCATTCTGGGCTGGCCTCTCACAGCCATTGCCGTAAGTACCCTGAAGCCGTATTGTTTGGAATACCATTGTCCTCGGCTGCCCTTGTCTGTCTCAGAATAGCCCCCCTCGCAAAAGCGCCGCCTCATTGGACTGTCGAGCTCCTCTTCTTGCGCAAAGTCGAGCTCGCGTGCTCGCCTGTTCGCAGCCAATGCTTGGATGCATCAGCCTCTGCTGGCGCCTTCCTGACCCAACATTATTTGTCGTTGAGTGGGTTGCAACCACAAAATTTGCCAAGTTGGGACACTCACAGTCTCTATGGTGCACGGCAAGCAGCGTCCTCAACCTGGCTGTTCTTATGGTGTGGAGCCTTTTCCCAAGCCTTGCAACCGCACCACCCCTGCAACAATGCTTCTCTCGACAGTGCACAATATAGAAACAACCGCACGTTCAATCGCTTCCTTGTCAATCACTGGCCATCCTCGATCAGCACATCGGAGATGCGTTGGTGGCTAGATCCTCGAGCTGCACAACACAACACCTCAAGATGCTGGAGCTGATGCCAGACTGTTCCACAAGCGTCACAAGAATGGACCAGACTATGGTCCACCTGTGAGGCTGGGACATTCATAGCGTCTCCAGTATGGTGTACGAAGAGTACGAGGAGCTGGTCCGGACGTCCAAGCACGGACGTTTCCACAACTTGCTCACAAGGTTAAGCCATGCTCCGTTGGCTATCCAGGCCAGTACATACCATCACCCTCACTGGCTTCAGCTACAAGGTCCACCTTATCAGCCTCAAGAATCCCTCTCCATGCTGGTAGTATGTTAGCTAAGCGCGAGCACTCAAATTGTGGGCGGAAGGCCTGCAGAAGAGGAGACCTATACAACACCAAGGTGCAATGGACTGTCCCGCAATTGCAGGTTACGACTTAAGAGGCACATTGGATCCCACTGTCTTGGGTGCCACCCCAATCTTTTTCCATGAGACTGCCGGCATGATCTGAGAACGGTCCACTCGATCTTGGTACTTGATAGCAAAATTGAGGAGGCTGTCCAGAAGGGCATCACCAAGCAGGTGGGGCTCCAGGCCCAATTCTGCATCCAGGACGCTGAGTCATTCAGACCAGGCAAGAGTGTGACAAAATCATGCTGATCCTGATGCTGAGTCGGCTCAAGCGATACATAGATGCCCAATCAGACAGCTCAACAACTTTAATAAGAGGTACTAAAAACCCCAATACCACAACTTCCACATGCACACCAAAAGCGTCAGGTGCACAGCTCACCGACAAGCTTGGTGTGCTTAGCATTGTAGTAGTGTTCCTCTGCTTCAACTCTTGGATTCGGAACATTTTGGGACCTTACTTCAAGACCAAGCTTCGCACCGGCCTTGGTAACCACGGCTGCCAGGTCCCTGACACTGAATTGCTCTGTAAACTGGTTAAATACCCGAAACTCGCCAAGATTTGCTGGAGATTTGATTGCCAGCTCAATGCACTGAACCGTGTCCCGAATGTCCAGGTAGCCCCGAGTCTGATGCACAGTGTCGAATTCGCATATCAGTCAAAGCACCAGCAGCATAAAATCATGTCAATGTCCAGGCTGCCGATGCTTGACTAATACAGTCAGCATGTGTTCGTTTCGTGTTCTATTGCCATCACATAGCCCTGGTAGCAGTAACTAGCTCTCCAACAGACCTCATCACATCTACAAGATAGCACCGTAGAGAACGTTGAAAAGAAGATCCCCTTTACTTGGTTAAATTGCTAGCAACCACTTTATGTTGGATACAATGTGATGCTGGACAGTCTGCTGACACTCAAAAGTCTGTCATTGTGGTTGATAAGTGCAGGATCAAAGAACAGGTGCTAAATAGTATAAGCAGGTTGTAGCTGAACAACAGTTCAATCAGTGCTGCTGGTGCAATACCTGACCACCCTTGCCGTAGATGGTGAGGGGATGCCCCACTGCAGCCTGGACAACGAATCTGTTCAGGGCTGTCCCAAAGACACCGTCATAATCCAGACGGTTGATGAGCACCTCATCCATGGAGGTCTCGGGGGTCGTCACGCCATATACCACGCCCTGCACCATTGACAATGGAGTGTGATAGCTCAGCCTCTGATAACCTGGTGTCCCTACTGTAACACGAAACTCATCATAACTTCAATAGCATCCCTTTGAATATCGTTACTCTGACCACACTGTCAGTACCGATATGCCTGTTACTAAAGTGGACTGATATCAAGGTTGACATGAAAGAATACGTCATAGCCTTTTCAAGTGCAAGTGTACGTTTCTGAGAGAGTCTACTCAGGATGCCAGGAACTTGATGACCATGTCAGTCGACAGAGGATGGTTAGTGAAAAGGTGCTTGTTGGAAGCATTCTATAGATGACCTGATTGAGGTCGGTGGCCCTCAGGCTCCACGCCTTGCATGCAAACGCGATGTTGTGGGAGTCGTGAACTTTGCTCAGGTGGTAAAACGAGCTGGCCTGCTTGGGATACGGCAGCGTATCAGTGCGGCCATTATGTGTGATGGTGATGAACCCTTCTTCAATGTCGATGTTGGGTGTGCCATACTCCCCCATTGTCCCCAGCTTCACGAGGTGGCACTCGGGCGCAAACTCCTGCATGCCAATAAGAGCAAATGCACCCTGAGTGTGAGTTGGAGACCGCAGCAAGTACAGCTGAAAACTGCTGCAAGGCCGTCTCCTACTCTCTATAAGATGCGTGGATCAGAAGTTGAGTCCGGTCCTGCACAGTGTACAGAGTGAGCATCCTCGGAGGCCAGATGACAACCTCAAGAGGCTTGCGTAAAGACCATGGGATGCATGTCGGCAAATTGTGCTCGAAACAGTCACAGTCATGGCAAGCGGGTGGAAAAGGCCTCGTAGCAGAGGACCACAGGTATCACTGTTGGCTAGCTGGCAGAAGCTCTTTGAGCTAGGGCTTAGGGTCAGGGATGGCAAGTGGTGTCGTCTAGCAGACTGCTTCCAGTGTTTGGGGCTGGAGGAAAGGCGTTGAGATGAGGTGGACCTTGATGGCAAACATGACATTGATGGTGCCGATGACGTTGTTGTGCTGCGTGAACACCGCGCGGCTGCGGTCGATCATGGAGTAGGGCGCCGAGCGCTGCTCCCCAAAGTGCACGACCGCGTCGGGCTTGAACTTCTGTACAGCGCTAAAGCCCGAAACGACGTGAGAGAGTGCAGCAGCTCACCGCTTCGCCAACAGGAACAATGCTGCGAGTAAAACCCAGTCAAAGCCTGCCCAGAACTGGTGATGCCGGCCACTGGCGGTAGCAACACAGTGGCCAGCAGCGGTGCAGCAACAGGCAGAGCCTCGCAAGGCCGCCATCAAAAGGAGAAACTGACACGGCTCTTCCAACATAAGGCAGTGGCTGTAAAAGGCCAGCCCAAGGGTATGTACAAGGGCCTGAAGGGGCCGGATGGCCCCAAAACCAGGATACCATTCTCCAAGACGTTGATAAGGCAATAAGGCAGATATGTGTATCACAGAGGCGGTGAGTGACCTGGAAGGCGTCGGCGAGGAACTCGAAGTCGCAGATGTCGCCAATGAAGAGCGGAAGGTGGGCGCCGGTGAGCTCGGCCCACTTGGCGACGCGCGCGTGCACGGAGGCGATGGGCGTGAGCGTGGCGGAGCCGAGCTGCTCGTCCATGAGCCGCCGCACGAGGCTGTCCACCACCGCCACCTCGTGGCCGCGCGCCGACAGGTGCAGCGCCGACGCCCAGCCGCAGTACCCGTCGCCGCCGATCACCATCACGCGCGCCTTGCCGCCGCCGCCGCTGCCGTTTGCGGCCGGCGCCGTCGCCGCAGGCGCCGCCNCCGGCGGCCGCGGCGGCCATGGCGGCGGCGGGAGCGGCGGGGGGGGCGGCGGCGGAGCGGAGCTCCAGGCCGCGCGGGACGACGGCTTTGCCAGCCACCAGGATCGTAGCGGTGAAGTCCCTTCAACCCCTAACTCTGACGACGGAAACCCAAACCCCACCCTCCCTCCGGGTCAGCTTAGCTCAGCTCCGCTTAGGTCTGTCTCTCTCTTTCTCCGGCTCCCCAAGTTAGCTTGTCGGATAATGTATGTGCTCACCCGTGGGTACTGCAGTCACACTGTTACCCTAACGACCTTAGCATAGATCTTCATTTCATTTAGCCCCATTTATTGCACTAGTTTTTGCATGAACAATGTACTGGCTTTGACTGGCCACCCTTCGTGTCATGCGCACCGCGCGGATTGTGAGCAGCAGGTGATGGACATTTTCTTTTCTGTTTTTTTTGTAATTTGCATTGCAGAGACATTGCAGAGAAACGGCTCTTTCAAAGTAAGGCAATGGGCATGAGAGGTCATGTGCATTCCTTTGGGCTGACCTCTCATACCCATTGCCTAAGGTCCAAAGAGCCGAAAGGCGCCAAAAGCACACAGCTATGCAAGAGACTACAGCGGATGGGAGAGCTTTGACACCCATGGGGCGCTGGGCGCTCGGCGGCTCGAGCTGCTCACCCAGCTCGCCCGCCACACCATCGCCCGTCGCTTCCATGGGCAGCCGGTCAACTTTCCTGCAGCCGGGTCGCTGGCGCAAGCACATCGTATGCGCCTGGCCGTCTCGCTGCAGAGGTCTATGGCCCGGGCGCTGCACCTTCGTACCGGCAGAGCCCTCGCTGCTGCCTCTGGCTCTGGCCAAGGGACCCACTTCCAGGAGCCTAGCATCTCCGACCTGCGGCTGCTTAGCAGAGGTTACTGAGTGATTCGTAGCTGCTTTGTTTCTCTGTGTGCTTGTTTTCTTAGCGCTTCTCCTGGCCCCCTTCTCGTACTCTGTTCATTCTTTCTTGGGCTGGCTTTGCCAGCCCCTATTCTCAATGAGCGAGCACTTTCTTCTTTTTCTTAGCGCTTCCCCTGGCCCCTGGCTAGTGCCTTGCACCAGAAAGCTGGGCGAGCTCTAGTAGGTGGCAGAAGGGCTCCGTTCCTGGCATTCCTAGTATTCATGCATCGAGTAGTGACCTTTATGTTTTGACCCGTGGTTATTGAGCGGGTCAATCTGCTGTAGGTTATGTAGATTTTTAGATGTGCTTGCCTTTGTACCTGGCCATTTGGCCTACATTTCTTTCTAATACACGATCTTTTCCTGGCCCCCTTCTCGTACTCTGTTCATTCTTTTTTGGGCTGGCTTTTCCAGCCCCTATCCTCAATGGGCGAGCACTTTCTTGCACGCCGAGTCTGCAGCCGCAAGTCGGAGTAATGTGCAGCTGGATGTGCTTGCCTTTGTACTCGAGGAGGAAAAGAGCTCTTCCAATGTACAGCAGTGGCTGTAAGAGGCCAGCCCAAAGGAATCTACAAGGTCTGAAAGGGCCGAAAAGGAGAGATACTAGTCTCTAAGACGTCAGCAAGTGGCCCTCAATAACCTCGGGTCAGCAAGTGCAAATTGGAATAAACAGAGGGCGGAAAGGCGTCGCCCTGAAGCTTCCGGAGGCAGCAGCAACCTGCACGCAAGTGGACGGCAAATGCGAAGGACCGCTGCAGGGTTGTTGCAAGGCGCATCCTGTAAAGACTCTTCCAGTGGAGGGCGATGGCTGTGATTGGCCAGCCCAGAAAATCAGCGGACCAAAGTTTGAAGGTGCCAGAAAGCACACAGCGACTCTAGTGTCCACTGGAAGGAGACCGTGTATTAGAAAGAAATGTAGGCCAAATGGCCAGGTACAAAGGCAAGCACATCTAAAGATCTACATAACCTACAGCAGATTGACCCGCTCAATAACCACGGGTCAAAACATAAAGGTCACTACTCGATACATGAATACTAGATGCCAGGAACGGAGCCCTTCTGCCACCTACTAGAGCTCGCCCAGCTTTCTGGTGCAAGGCACTAGCCTGAGCACGCTGCAAACAGGCCGAAACTCGTCGTCGCAAGAGCGACAGATATGCAGCTGGCAAGCCCATCTCAGCCGGAAACACATCTGCCCGTCGAGTGTAGCCTAGATTGGCAATGTTTTGAAGCAGAGTGTGGAAGCGAGGACCCAGACAGCCAAAGATGTCGATTGCAGCTGGCAGGAGTTGATCGCATTGGGGATAATCGGAGTAATGCCGCAGTTTTCTTTGCTCTGCTCCGCCCACTGCGTGCCCAGCAATGTGTGTTGATGCTGGGCCTTTATATGCCTCCGCAACAACAACGTCGACCAGGGCCCGTAACTGGGTGCTGGGTGCTCAATATCCCCTGTTGAGCAGCCGCAAGTCAAATAAAGTAGGATTCGGGTAGCAAGTCCCCTGTCTATGGCCAACCAGAGCTGCAGCCAAAGCGCGACCGGCACGCAGATGCAACGTATGTGCCATTGACCGCTGCAGCGGTACTGACAGGCGCATGCGATACACCTGAGCCAGAGAACCTGCCGCTTTGAAATAAAAGGACATGGTTGGAAAAGGCTAATCTGAGGAGAGAAAGTTCCAAGAGGAGGCATTTACTTTGAAAGGCCAGCCCAGACAACTGGCCCAAAGGATGGAGGTGCAAAGGAGCCAGAAAGCGCACCCCAACCTGCAGCAAAGCAGGTGATTATCGATAGCCACTCAGTACCTCCTGGTCAACAGCAGCAAGTCGGCATACACTGGCAGTTGGGAAAGAAACAGCTCTGTCAATGTAAGGCACTGGCTGTGGAAGTTCAGCCCAAAGAAACGTACAAGGGCTGAAAGGACCGGAAAGCCACAAAAATACCGACAGGTAGTCAGCCTGCCAGCAGCATGAGAGGCAGCAGACAAAGGAACGGCCAGCTTCTAGATGCAAGGCAAATCTGGAATTGCTGTTCATTTGACAGACCGATTCAACAAACAAAGGCCAATGACCCCGCCGCATTAACTTCTGGCTGCTCTCTTCGCTGCCCCTGTCGCCGGGACACGCTCTTGCGAGCCGCTGCAGAGGATTAAAGTTGGTGGACAACGTTGTGGTCTACCTATCACGAGTTTGTAGACCACAGCGGACAATGCGGGACGGATTTCAGGGGAACCGTGTCTGAGGATGGTCTTCTTCACGCACTGCGAGCCCCTTGTTGCTGCTAGTGCCGGTGTGAACTTACACAGCCATCGCACCCTTTTTAAGAGCATGGCAAGCTTCTTCTGCTAAAGCAGCCCGCTCCATCCTCGCTCTCGCCTTCCAGCCCTTCGAGACCTTGTTAATTACTTTGGGGTGGCCACTGCCTTGCATTGAACGAGCTATTTCTTTCTTCTCTTGGCCTCTAAAGCAGCCACCGCAGTCCCCCTGGTGGCAAGGAGCGTGTATTAAGATTTCCTACCAGACAGAGCTCGCTGTCTCGGGCTGACTCTCCACAGCCCCCGCCCCCTTTGAAAGAGCCACATTCTATGGGAAAGCTCACACTTTTCTATGCTCCCCTCGCCCTTTGCATGATGATGTATTGGCTTGGCTTGGCTACTCTTTTAGTGAGAGGTCTTCTCAAAAGGGGAAGATGGCTGTGCAAGGCATCCCTTCAGGAAGTAATCAGCGGTTTCAAATACGGCAATGGCTGTCATGTGTGAATTGGCCCGGAATCAGGGCGCTTGAGGAAGCCAGCCGAGTAATGAACAGCTCTTCCAGTGTAAGGGCGCTTCTTGAAAATGTTCCTGGGCTGTGTGCTCTTGTGCCTGCTCCTGTACCTGTCCCTGAAAATGTTCCTGGCCTGCGTGCTCTTGTGCCTGCTCCTGTACCTGTCCCTGTGGCTTGTACTCAGCGTTGTCAGAGTCTGGATTCCTCCAGTCATGTTCCTCCATTGGACGTCCTCCAGGTCCAGCAGATCGACCTCGTTGAGGCGGCGGCCCAGCGAGAGCGACCTCGTCGCAGCGGCTCAGATGCAGATGTGCTCATGGCGGCAAGCAGATTCAGATCTCAGACAGACAGTCAGACAGCACAGGCTCCGCCCTCACCCAAGGTGGGTGGCAGCCAGGGCTAGGGCGCACGGGCGCGTGACCGCGTGGCCTCAGATGTTCAGAGTGTTCCGACTGGTGCCCGAGGCCTCCCTTATCCAGGGGAGACTCTAAGGGCCCAATGAGACGTGCGGGATGGTCATCCACCCCGACCCGCCGATTTAACATATTACAATATTCAACACTCCCACTAAATATGTGAATCAGCCAGACCTAATAGACTTCTAGACTTCTACATCAATCAAACTAGGGCTCAGGCAACCCCTTGGTCAGGAAATCTCCAGTCAGCTGTTGTCCTTGACGAATAAAGAAATCCACATTCTTGTAACAGTCCCCTCAGCCAGTCAAAGTCGTCACGGTCTGCTGGTACTCGAACTTCCTTGCCATCTTCTTTCACTATAGCCCAACAACTTACTGATTCCATTTGTCACTCTTGAATGTCACCCAGAAGTCATCACCCAGAAGTCAGTGATTTCCTGCAAACACCTTAGTATCCTTCTCACAGCTTGCCATTGTTTGGTCATACTGCCACAGCTATATATAACAATGCGTCACTGCCTCTCACTGAGGCACCTGTAAGACTTGTTGCCTGTCTTTGAAATCCTTGAGTTCCTGCTCCACTTGCACATCATCTTGCTCAAGCCCTCGCTCAGCCTTCCGGCTGCAGACTGCAGTCTCCAAGACTCTGCTCCCACTGCACTTGAAGCACCTAAGAAGCATGTCCTGCAACCCTGCTGCTTTGCTACTCGGCTCATGAGCTTTGCTGCTCAAGTCTTACTACACAGCTGCTGCTCTGCTGCAAAGTCCAACTCAATTCACTCAGATCCTCAGAGAAAGTACAGGTCCACCAATATCAGCTAGATGTCTATTGGTCACACAGTTGCCCCTGCTAGAGAGGGTTGCCAGATCTTGTCAATGTCACACTTGCGCGGTGCCTGCCTGACTGGACATGCCTGCAACTGCAACTTCCCTATGCACCTCCTCCTGTGCCACAATATGATGTGCTGCAAATGTGCATGAAGCCATGCGCCTCTCAGATCTCCAGACTCCCAATTGCATCTGTACCTGTCGGTCCCTGCTTGGGATCTTGTGCCTGCACCTGATCCTGCGTCTGTTCATGTGTCTGCAACCGTGGCTCCAACTCCAGATCTCCTGTGGTTTCCTTACACCAACCGCTCAACGCATACAGCCAGATTATCATATCTCCACATGCCGCCAATTCCAGATTACTCAGATGCCTCAGCTGGTGCTCACGCAGCCGGATATGTCAGGAACCTCAGATGCTGCTAGCTGCAGCCAGATATGTTGGAAAACCCAGATACTGCTAGCTGCAGCCAGATTCAGCATAGCTGCCAGATAATGAACTCCACACATTGCCAGGTACCAGATATCTCAGATGTTGCTCACTACAGCCAGACATTTCTACTCAGCTGCCAGCAAACACAGAGCTTCAGATATATCTATGTACTATTCAGCTTCACTCAGACTTCAGACTTGCACTCCAAACTTTGAGCTTCACAACTTAGATCCAGGTGCAAGTAACAGATATCCTCAGATGCCGCTAGCTGCGTCCTCAAAGACAACCTTGGCTCTTCGCCCTATCCGCAGTTGTACTTCATCCTTGCTGAAATGCTGAGATTCTCCAACAACGTTCTTCTTGCTCTACAGAAGTACGCTCTGCTCCAGCCCTGAGAATCTTTCAGAGAACCTGGCCTATGTGTCCTTGGCCATTCCTCTTCAGCTCACATGGCTCACATGGCTCACACACCTCTCTCAGTCCACACAGCAAATAACTCCCACCGTTGCAACAGCTCCGGACAGCCGCTGACAGATAGAGAGCATCTGACAGCACACCATGCTACATGATCCAGATCCAGATCCATGCCTCCTGATCTTGCTTCCACTCCGTCACCTGATTCACCTGCTGTCTCCACGCAAGCAACGGGAGCTGAACAGACATCGTACAGCACCTAAAGAGCAAACAAGCCCTGTATGTAACCTCTCAGCAAATGCAGATGCTGCCCTTCAAAATTCGCAAAGAGCTTCGCCAGCGCCTTCCCTTCCATTGCCATGTCTCTTGCCGTGCAGTTCTACGCCTCAATGTCCAGATTTTCCTTCCTGCTTGAGTCAGACTTGGAGTCTTCAACCTCATCGACAGCGTCCCAGACCTCATTGCGCTACCTGATGTCACCTTCTCATTGTGGCAAGCTGGGTTCAATTTTGTGGGGAACCGTCTATGCAGCCCAGGGCGTGGGCCCATAACCTGAAAATGTTCCTGGGCTGTGTGCTCTTGTGCCTGCTCCTGTACCTGTCCCTGAGAATGTTCCTGGCCTGTGTGCTCTTGTGCCTGCTCCTGTACCTGTCCCTGTGGCTTGTACACAGCGTTGTCAGAGTCTGGATTCCTCCAGTCATGTTCCTCCATTGGACGTCCTCCAGGTCCAGCAGATCGACCTCGTTGAGGCGGCGGCCCAGCAGAGCGACCTCGTCGCAGCGGCTCAGATGCAGATGTGCTCATGGCGGCAAGCAGATTCAGATCTCAGACAGACAGTCAGACAGCACAGGCTCCGCCCTCACCCAAGGTGGGTGGCAGCCAGGGCTAGGGCGCACGGGCGCGTGACCGCGTGGCCTCAGATGTTCAGAGTGTTCCGACTGGTGCCCGAGGCCTCCCTTATCCAGGGGAGACTCTAAGGGCCCAATGAGACGTGCGGGATGGTCATCCACCCCGACCCGCCGATTTAACATTTTACAATATTCAACGAACCCTTAACCCTAAAATCGATTCTTTAACCTGACCTTATTTGGATCTCATAACCATGATTCCCACACCGAGTTCTCCTGACCCGTTCCCTTTTCCTTGAAACGAACCTTGTAAGAGGAACCTGGGACCCAGAATCTAAACTCTCAATCCTTCAACCTCAATTCTAATCCATAGATTCAGTGTCAGCTCTGATGGTTGTCGGGCGCCTGGCAGTCCTGTGAGTCCTTACATAGACCTAGTGCTTGTGAATCTGTCATAAGGTTTGCTAGATTTCTGGCACTGACAATGCCCTAAAGCAGTGGCATGCAAAGGACCCTGCTATGCACAATTTTGCATTGGATCCTTACATACACATAATGTGAAGTTTTTGCTCCTCCAAAGCCGAAGTGACAATGTGTCACCAGGCTGTGTTACTCAAGAGAGAGTGATCGATGCTAGCCTGTGATGCCCTTCTCATAGGTATTAAATAGCATGGCTAATACAGCCATGATAACCAAGAGACATACCCAAGTCCGCCCTCTAAATGGGCTAGCATGAATATTTGAAGGGTGGGGATTGTGCGCTAAATAGAGTGGCGGATGTGCTGAGCCACTTTCATGTATTGGTTCTCTGCCCCTAAAGTCTTGGGCAACCGTCCTGCACAATTGACAGGCACGTCGTGTGAGAGGCTGCCCCCTTGACATCAATCGTCAGTCATTGCGATGTGATGCAATTGCAGCAGCATTCAAGAGACAAGCTGGCAGGGAGCAGCACATAAGCAGGAAATAGCCCATCGTGGTAAAGCAGACGACTGGTTCAACCAGTACACAAAACATAGAGTGTACAGATAGGTAAAGCCCATTAAGGTTGGACACGTACATCCTTGAGCAATGGACAAGGCAAGCAGGTATGATAAACATGACAGCGGCGCCAGCATATGCGCCCGTAATCCCCACCAATGAATTTACATTCAAGCCAAAATGCTTGACATACAGGACATTCACAGCAAAATAGTACGAGGTCATCTTGCTGAACTTCGTCTCTGATTTCACTTGCTGGTTAGAAGTGGCTCCTGCTTACATCCATCTCTCCAGCATGCATGACACTAGTGATGATGCTTGTCCTCTGAGTACTAGACCTGGGTGAGCTTGAGAAGGACTCTGACATTCGTTTTGTGAGGCTTTCAGCGAGGCACGCATGCAAGGTATTTGAGGTCGTTATCCAATCGGGTTCAGTCGCGGTAGTCCTTACCTCGGCAGCAAGGCAACAAGCTATAGGGGGCCCAACGGCAAGCAGCGTTACACCAATTCTACGCAGTGCTGCCTTGTCCAGGTACCGTGGATCAATGATAGCAACAGTCTCCAGATCATCCTTCAGGCGGGCCTTGGACTCTGCATTGTGCAATATTTCTTAGCTTATTGGCTCCTTGTCATGGGATATTGATATCTTCAGCGTTTGGTGAAGAAATTACAGATATTCACCGGCAGGTCTGACAGGAGCACAACAGGGGACTGGAGTACGGTTGAGAGTAGACCTTTTGGGGGAAGAATGAGGTGGAGGAGTGTGTCGAGATTGTTCCGCAGGGTAATCGAAAGCATTGGGAAGCTCGACGACAGCGTAAATACTGCATGGAATTGCGAACCTTGAAGTCCACAGTCAATGGTCAGACAAGGCACAGTTCGTGTCGCTAGGTAGCCCTTTCTAGCATACTTGTGGCGGCTTGGACAGGTGTCAATCGTAACAGCTGTGCAAGGCAAGTGTGAGGTAATACTTGGCAACCAAGACTCCTATGAATTGGATTTACTGCACATGATGTTTGCTCTGGCATTTGGCAATACCTGGGAAAAGAAGCAAAGCATCTCCAACCCATCCATAGTGTGAGCCAGGTCAAGGAAGCTCCCC
>WELB01000277.1:106518-122902 GCA_009602725.1 Spirogloea muscicola | reverse complement strand
GCCGCCGCCGCCGCCGCCGCGCGGGCCTCCGTGCGCGGCAGCGGCCGCCAGGCGAGGCTCTCGCGCTCCGCCTCTTGCGGCCGGCGACTGTCGCTGCCGCAGCTTCGAGGCTTTGCACCACCATTACCAGCAAGCGATGATGGAGGTGGCCGGCAGGCCTCGAGCCGCGCCTGAGTGATGTGCCGGACTTGCAGCCATGGCGGAGACCAGCGTCCCTCCGACTCCTGGATGCAGCGGCAGGCGCTCGGCGGTGTGGTCTGGCTTCCTTCGCCGCACGGCCGCCGGAGCTCGCTGCTGGTCGTCGGCGGCCACGCTGGCGATGCTCTTCACCTGTTATCTCCCCGAGTCTCTGGCGGCCACACCACACTCGTCGACGCCGAGGCCCTTAATACGGTCAGTAATGTCTTGAGATCATGTACTGATGCCTTGTCGGTGCAAGTCGAGGCAGAGCGCCAGCACACTCACGAGGGTGCCTGTAGCACCTGCTCAAGCTCGGCCAGGTGGTCCCTGAGGTGTGCGACTTAGCTTAGCTCACAATTGTCTGGTCGTGGCTCCACAGTCACAAAGGCCACAGTCCAGGCGCAGCGTAGTGCCAGCATGTGATGGCATCTTGTCATGCCAGTACGTAATTCATCTTCTTGTCGTGCCAGTACGTAATTCATCGTGACCGTCTCCTAAAGTGAACGTGGAGACCTCCCAGGCCTCCTTTACTGTAGTGCCAAAAATCACGTGGGAAGACTGCTGCCAGGCTGCAAGCCTGAGCCAGGCTGGCTCCAAGGAGTGCAGCCTGGTCAGTAGCAGCTGACTTTACACCTCTCGGCACAGTCATGGTTTGGCTGTTGTTTGCCCTGTCTGTCCCCACTGTTGGTCTGGTCAGTCGTATTCCAGCAGCGAGTGTGCATCATGACAGCCTGCTGCCTCTCCACTTTGCGTTGACAGACTTCAACACGAAGGGGAAGTTGGTCATACTATCACACAGGCAGTGCAGCATGTTGATGGGCCACAGGAGCACCTGGACAGGAGGAGCATGGCAGAGATGGTCAACAAGCACATCTACAGGAACTGTCCCTTTGAAGTCCTGCGAAGCAGCATGCCGCAAAGGGCACTGAGGCCCGAGGAGGAAGTGCCCTGGACTCCTACCGTAAGATGCACAGACCCCTTTAGCCGCCTATCAAGATGTCTGCTTCTAAGTGTGCAAGAGATAGCCACTTGTCACAGAGAATGCTGCAATATCTTGTGCCACACAGCAACTCCACTTCCGTACCTTGACGGACCTGGTCTTATGGCACCAAATCAAGTAGCTGGCAGAGCTTGCGATTCATTGAACATGATTGACCGGATTATGCGGGCTCATTGCAGATGCATCCCTGGACACAAGACAGGCATGCTAGCCGTAGGATTCTGATTTAGTCCATCCTGCGACTTTTGTGAAGCCTGGAAGATATCTGCTGGCGACATGCTATTTTGGCGAAGTCAGCAACCAGATTGACTGCATGGAGAGTCAACTCATTGCCGCTGGACTCCTCAACCGTACCCTGGTCGTGGACAGGTGCAGCTGCTGCTTGACTCCACGGCTGTCCTCGCTTAGCAATATTGAAGAGTGGCTGCTTACATGCCAGGATATGTCGGACGGGCTTGCAAGTAACTATGTGTACTTGGAGTCCAGCCAGTCCTCTCAGGTGCAAAGAGCTGTATTCAAGGGTCTCATATTCCTCAGGCATGGTCATAGGCAAGATGCTGAATGGATCTCAAAATTCCCTTGCCTCATTCCGGTGCTGGTTGCAGGAAAACAGTTATGGTCCACGGAAAGTGGAATTGGAGTTGGGATGTATTTTGGGATGTGGAACACAGTGAAGCATGTTTCGGCAAGGATACTGTGATCAGTATGGATGAATACAAGGCTCGCCATCCGGAGCCGGATGGCTCTGTTACAATTCACGAAGTGACGTGCCTGAGGGTAAGGCAGAAACAACACAACCTGATTGGACCAGGCATCTAAGTTGATCAGCACAACCAGTGTCCTTATGCACAGTCCACAGATATTGGGAAAAATGCACATGCAGGCTCTGCTCTTGCGCAAGTTGGAGTAGAGTAAGTCACTAACAAGATTGATTATACATTTGCAAACTAATGAGTGTGCTATTTCTTAGCCATCAAAGTGGGCATGGCCTTGGCAGAATAAGCACGACTGCACTTTATTACCTGACATTGCCCATGGGCGACCGGACCTCGTATGGCCACCCGATGGCAGCAAGGCAATCAAACGCAGGAAGTTGACTGCATCTCAGTTTCAGTCCACTTTTGGTGCTTCCGAGGCCCAATTGCTGTGCTTGGGGGATCTCTTTGGATTCTCAGTCAAAGACAGTATCTACAATGCTCGGCCATTTGGCCCATTTCGCCGCTCATGCATGCTTCCTGTGCGCCCGCACCAGGCCATCATTGACATGGCTAAAAATTTTGTGAGGATGTTCTTAGGTGAGTTGCGACTCTCCCGCGATCAGATATGTCCACCTCGGCTAAATTGTATCTACTTAGAGACAGGCCTGCTAAGTTCATTCCGTGATCACACAAGCATGCTCACACAACAAGGATAGGAGGTTAACTTGTTCGTCTTCTACTGCCTTGACGTTCATAGGAGGCCTCCCAGGTGCCATGCATCTCCTTTCTCTCCACAACTTTCTCCAGGTCAATCAAGCAAAGTCTTACAATACATTTTACCATCTGGTTGTCACCATCAGGTCGACAATATATAGCTGTCCACATACGGCGCGGAGACTTCTACCGTGCACAGCGATTTTGTTCACGCGGGGAGAAAGCCTGGTGTTACCGCTCCATTGCCGAGATTGCTGAATATTTGAATGAGGTTTGCTAATTACATCTCGCTAGTTTCGGCTACTCGTTGTTGTCTAGGAAAGTAGATCTGTCCTCTCACTAGCTGGGGGTGCGTGGCATCAATTGGTGGCGTCCACGCTCCTCAAGTCAATCATGGCTGCATGCTTCACTCTTTTCAAAGTGTGCAGATGGCTGCAGCAATTCTCAAACAACCCTGAGCTGTGACCGTTAGGAAAGCTCCAAACGTGGTTGTCCTTATCATTGTTTTCATTCACCACTTTTTGTTGCCTTTCGCTTGCTGGATCTCTTCCAACTAGAAAGTGCAAGCCCTGGGTGTGACAACTTTATATGTTGCAACAAACGCGCATCCTTTGGAGAGTGAGCACACTTCCCCAACATTGTTGGTCCTGAGCAGTCACGTCCACTCAACAATCCGACTGAGAGCTGTAGTGCTTGATCACATCCATGCAAGCTTGGCAGTGCTGTGCTTCAAGTGCTCAATGTGGGCAGCTCATGAGCAATCAATATTGGTCAGATATAGCTCTGTTGTGTGGACTAACCCCGTGGAAATTTATGTGCCTGGCCATTGACTTGCAGTGTCTTTATTGAAGTCAAGGTTAGCCAGGTTTTCTCACAAAGGTCGTGGGCTGACTATTGTAACTCTTCCTGAACCCCCTAGGTACATGACATTCTGACAACCAACGCTCTGAAATCCCCGCTGTGACAGAGATTCATCATAGAGTCCTGACGGCTGAGGAGATTTGCATGCTGTTCTGAGCAACTTCAAGACTTCCTGTTGATTTCAAGGGCCCACTGTCACGCTGAAGCATTACCTTATACCACCTAGAACCTTGGCAATAGAATTGATTATAATTTGCAGTTTGGAGAGTACAGCTCCTCTCACTGGCAGGTGAAAGTCTGTTGGCACTGCAGATTTAAGCCGGAGAATGGAACGCACTCTCTTTGGAATGCGGAGTCCTGGGTACAGGCGGGACTGGAGGGTAGCATGCATGCAGAGCTAGCTGTTGAGAAATTAATTTGCACAATGGCCAACCACTTCTTAGGAACTCCTACATCCACATTCTCCTTGCACATCCTGCGAATGAGACAGTCCCTTGGACTTCGTGACTGCAATGACTCTGCAGTAGGACAAGATGCAGAAATTCAGCAACTGCGCTTGATCAGTCAATAGCACAGCTCACCCAACTTGTGTGTGCTTATATCTGCAAAAGTATTGCCTGCCCTCGGCTTGTTTGCTGACATGCTATGTATGTTGATTAGCACAAAATGTAGGTGGGCTATATCAGCTTAGAAAGTGTACGTGGCTAACATGTGAAAGCAACACATTTCACTGCGATAGCAGGGGGGAAGCTGTGCTTACATAAACCCTTCAAAACATCTATGAAGGTCGGATACTGAGCAATTCATGGCTAGTCACTGGAGACGGGTACCAGACGTGTGTCCATGTGGTGACTTGGATTTGTCCTCTGTGAAGTGTAAATCTGGTAGGTGTATACTCTATGCAGCTAGGACAGTGACCTTGACCAGCCCCTTACAAGAACCTTGTGATGTCGTAGTAGTGCTACCTTGCTTCTGCATGCCAACTGCAAGCTGGATAGGCCATGCTTGTTCATTCATTCTCGCTTCTCTTGATTGTCAACTGATATAGGGTCTGAGAATGCATACACAACAGACAGCTTCGAGTGAGTGCCTTGGTTCACTCACAAAATGCTTCACGAAATGGCTTCACAGAGATCATGTTAAGGGCATGGTGAGCGGCCAGCATGCAAATACTGTGTCGCAAGCTTTCATCAGTATCTTCCAATCAAAATCATGTGCGGGTGATAGCTCAAAGACAACGCTTCCAGAGGCTATGCTGCAATGAATGATCAGCTCCTTCTGTCAGAGATGTGGAGAGACATGCGCGCACCCTCCACTGTAGCTGCTTAGTTTCTCTTTATGCTT
Source organism: Spirogloea muscicola (assembly GCA_009602725.1). NCBI lineage: Eukaryota > Viridiplantae > Streptophyta > Zygnematophyceae > Spirogloeales > Spirogloeaceae > Spirogloea > Spirogloea muscicola. The sequence goes on along the minus strand of WELB01000277.1, from coordinate 118,105 downwards.
GTTCATCTTAGTGCTTCCCCTGGCCCCTTCTCGTACTTTGTTCGTTAATTCTTGGGCTGGCTTTTCCCAGCCCCTATCCTCAATGGGCGAGCCCTTCTCTCTACTGTGGTAGGAGCCAGGCACTTGAAGGAGCCAAGGCGAACTGCAGATAAAGGTAGAGAGCGTAGTGTAAAAGGGGCGTGGTGACCGGCACCGGTCACCACGCCACCACTGGCCGCCACCATCCGCCAGGCATCGGCCACCACAATTAGAGCCTAACACAGGAGCTGAGCATCGACACTGAGTTGTTCTTGGTGGGGCTTATATGTTTACCCAAGCACCAGTCATGTTCATCAGCGGTGCACTCTCAAATCAACAGCTTGGCTTCCTTGGGAGACAACTCACGATGATGCACTCTTTTCTATCGCATTCAAGACAAGGTGCACGCTCCGACCATGCTCTGCTTAAGGTTGTCGACTTGCTCAACCATCAGCTGTACAGCAACCAGTCACCCCGTCCGCAGCTTGCTAAATTACCATGTCAAGCAGCTGCAGTGGCCACAGCCAAGGTGACACAGCTGAATGTCGAACATGCTTCAAGGTTCTGAGTGAGCAATTGCAAAAGGTGTACACCGCACAGTGGCGGTCAGGCGTCGCTATAAGCAAAACAGAAGACTTGTAAGCAGCAACTTCTTGACACGGGACGGAGTTGCGGTAGACCAAAAAAAGACGACTTGAATCTGAAGGTCAAGGTTTCTGGCTGCCGAGGGTGTCTGTTTGGCAGAGCTGAGTGATAGGTTTGCGGTGAGGGTAGTTGTCACCTTTCAGTCAATCATTCTGCAAAACGAATGACCAAGCCTCGCCTGTAGCATCCTCCAGAGGGGCATGTTAAGCCACAAGATGCTCATGCTTCCCGTGGGCAAAGATGGGAAGCGGTTGCCAAGTTCTGTGGCCACTCCATTCTGCTTCCCAAGCCCCTGGGACCTGTTGAAGATGCTGGCAAAGGTAGCATAGCCCATGTCGTTTACACCACTGGGGGCTCACTGCATAAAAATTTCAGTAGAATGCCTCTCGTCAAGTTGCTGAACGATCTGTGATCTAGTATTTGAGGTCTACCGTTCTTTGTAAGCTTGTGGCGTTTTGTATAGCATGCAGAACTTACTGGTCTGTCAGTGCGACATCAAAGCCCACACCTGGTCCAGTATTGTCGGCTGCATATCAACAGTGGCAAGGTTCTACATGCCATCTACCAACTCATACAAACCCTTCTGTAGCCTACCATGCAGTCAGCCAGCCCTTTCCTTGGCAAAATCTAGTCCAGGCCTTGTGCAGGCTCAGCACCTCTAGACTCAAATTCATGCAAGCATGTTGAGTCATAGACTTTAGAGCATGAGATTTAGATCCAGGTTCATACCACAACCGTGACTGAGTTAGTCTCATGTTCAGATGCTCGGGTCCTGCAACTTCTCCCAATTCATTAGTTGAAGATCAGCTATGGTCCTCCAGTGTGCAGTCTGTAGGCCGTGGTCTACCCTTAAGGTGTACTTACAGTCAGCAGACACTACGATACCCTTGTGGTTACTGCACACTGGCATGCAGACTGTATTCTATGTGTATCATTGCTCTTTATCTCCTCGCAGCAAACATAATGCTCTCATTTAGCAAACCAACCTTGACACTCCGGCCCGAGGCTGCCCCTGCCCTGGACTGGCCCGCAGCTTCCTAGCACCTGCATGTTGCCCTTAACCGCCAGCAACGTCCAGCGACCAGCTGACATGGCATGCCCTGTGGATTTTGTGACACTTGGCCCCCTTACTTCCCACCATCCACTATACTCTCACGAGAAAAGTTCGCATTGGAAGTGAGCTTCAACAAGAACTGCTCTGCAAGCAGCAAGCAGGCTTGACACAACTGTCTGCCTAGAGCTTACCATGCCTGGTTCAGCAAAAAGCACATGCCCTGGCTATCAAAGCCTGCGAGTTGCTCACACCATATTGAGGAAGATTTGTGGAGTATGGTAAGCACTTGAGGGTCCATGGATAGTTACTGCTTTCGTACTTTTGCTGGACACTCCTGCACTGCTATCAAGGAAAACAATGGCTAGTCATGGTCGAGAATCCAATAGTTGATTCACTACAGAGGGGTCAGCCAAGGTGGTGGTGTCTCCAAGTAACTCAGCAGACTCTCCAGCTGCAATCTTGCGCAATATACGGCGCATGATCTTGCCAGAGCGTGTTTTCGGCAATCCTGGTGCTAACTGCACACGGTCTGGTGCAGCAAACGCTCCTATCTGCAACACCAGTAATGCTTCATCAGTGCCCTATAGTCAAGCCTCATGGCACCACTGCCATCATCACACTATGTGGCTCCAGCAGAGAAGCTTTCAAGGTGTGGTGGAGCCAAGATACCTGATTCCTTACAGCAGAAATAAGCTCACGCCTGATGTCCTCGCTGAATTGGGCTCCCTCTTGCAGAATCACAAAAGCATGTATGCCTTGTCCTTTAATCTGAAATCCACAGTGTCTCACTATTAGCATGACCGCTCCCCCCTTTCAAGGTAGTATGCTTATGCAGGGTAAGTCCATGGTCATACCTCGTGATCGAAGGGAACCACCGCTGACTCCGTACATAGGTGGTGTGAAACAAGGGCCGACTCCACCTCCGCTGTGCCAATGCGATGCCCGCTCACATTGATGACATCATCCACACGGCCCGTTAACCAAAAGTATCCATCAGCATCCCTGCACACAACTACGTGAAGATGTCAGAATTGTCGATACTTATGCCGCTGCGAATTGGAAGCACTGCTATGTATTAAGCAATCTTCCTGCAAGAAAGCAGCAGTATTACAGACCTGCGGCAGCCATCGCCGGAGAAGTAAAACGACGGAAAGGTGGAGAAGTACGCGGCCTCGTAGCGCTCGTGATCCTTGTATAACGTCCTGAAGGCGCCTGGCCAGGAGGCCTTGATACAGAGGTACCCACTTGCTTCCCCTTCAAGCTGCTTGCCGCTGTCGTCCAGTATTGTTGGCTGATGTTAACAATTTGGGAAGAAAGAGAGGAATCAGAGAGAGCACATACATTCACTAGCTTTGCAAGCTCTTGGCAAGTCTCTTAATAATGTTATAGTGTACTTGACCCTGCAACCCTGCAGCCCTGCAAAGCAACCACAAGAAGGATGGTGAGTGCATGCATGCTTTTGCTCCTGGAAAACTTTTACCTGCACCCCAAAGAATGGGAGTGTAGCAGAGCCGGGTTTCAATGGCCATGCTCCCGGCAGCGGTGTAATCTGTTCGGACAGTCCAGATACAAAAGGAAGCGGTAATGTTGTCATCTAGGATACGGCTCTCAAGGACAAGTACACATCATCTGCATGTTGCTAATTCACAGGAAGCTTGCAAGTACCATGTGGCCACCAGTCTCAGTCTGCCACCATGTGTCTGAGATTGGGCAGCGGCCCCCGCCAACCACATCATAATACCACCTGCCTTGGAGCCACAAACTTTGGCCTCAGGACAAGACAGCAAAGACATGCCAACTGACGCGCCGGTGCTCTTTCATCAGGCACACTGAGTCCAGGGGCATTGTAAGGTTTCACCGCACCTCCAAGCGCTTGGATTGATGGGCTCGCCCACCGTCCCCAGGACTCGCAAGCTCTGCCGAGAGTGCCGCATCACATACTGCACCATCACGTACGAGTGAGTATGATGAAGACTGGCCTATGTACGCGGCATGAGTGCCACTGCCACTTTGCTGACAGGAGGCGAAGCTCTACTCGAGTCACCTGATCCCCATCGCGTTGCAGGGCTCGGATGGCTGTGGGAGCAGTGTAGAAGATGGACACCTTGTACTTGTCTACCACCTCCCAGCAGCGGCCCGCGTCCGGGTAGTTGGGGACCTGCGATGAGCAGGCTGGACAGCTCAATCCCCCTATCAACACTCCTTCAGAACACCCCAACATGGATGGATGCCTTGCAATGGTGCAAAGAAAGGACTAATAACCATTTGCATAGTATGGCATGGGTTAGTATAGAGCAAGCCTCACCCCTTCAAAGACAACAACGGATGCACCATTCAGGAGCGGCCCGTATGTCAGGTAGCTGTGCCCGGTGATCCAGCCACAGTCTGCAGTGCACCTGCCACAATGAGCAACCTTCTGTTGGCTCATAGCAATATAGCCTTCACGATACTGGGAGCCTGAGCCCATCTAGGTGAGGGGCGAGACCAGTAGACGTCTCCTTCGCGGTAGTCAAAGGAGTGCTTGAAAGTGGTAGCCGTGTAGACCATGTAGCCACCCGTAGTGTGGACAACGCCCTACACAAAACGCAGATATTTGTCACGTCATATTGAGGGTACTGTTGGTCAAAGATAGCTGGGAAGCAGCAGCTGCTGCTGCGGGCGCTCACCTTGGGCTTGCCAGTCGAGCCAGAAGTGTAGAGCAGGAACAGGGGGTGCTCAGCGTCCACCCACTCCACGGGGCTGTCCTCGCTCTGCACCTTCACCTCCTCCTGCCGAGAAGAACGAGGTCTGCGTTGGATACAGCGACAGCGGATTCTCAAGGCATGACATGCACATCCACAGATGGCAGGATGGACGAGGAGGCCAAGCAAGTGGTGTGAGAGGATCATTCAGGGCGTACAACTCATATCACCTGCCACCAGACATCGCGGCCCGGCGTGAAGGGCGTCTGGTCCTTGGCCAGCGCGGTCGCGTTCTCCAGCACCAGGCACGTCTCTGCACGTGACAAACTTGTGCCCTCCGCACCTCAGCAGCACACAGAGAGCGAGGGCCAGTCAGATGCCGGGCCGAAGCAGCCCTGCACCTGGTCGAAAGGCCTGACTGTCGCACAACGCCAGCGCCTGATCGACGATGGCCTTGAGCTTGATGAGCTTGGTCCCCCGCATGACGCCGCTGGCTGTCAGAACCACGCTCGGTCTGCTGTCCAGGATGCGTTGGGCCAGGGCCTCCGCAGAGAAACCCCCAAAGACCACCTGCAACGTTGGCAGCACCCCATCACTGTAGTGAACAAGATCCCAATTATTCTGGGCAGTGCAGCAGCGACTTGGCGACTTGGGTGTGCACCGAGTGGACAGCCCCGATGCGGGCACAGGCGAGCATGGCAACGGGCAGCTCGGGCAGCATCGGCATGTAGATGGCCACGCTGTCGCCCCGTGCCACCCCCCGCTCTCGCAGGAAGTTCGCCAGCTGCACCAAGTGGGCGTCACAGCCTCAGTCCTCGAGTAGCTGCACCATCAACAGCAGAGGCCCCGGACGCCCGGTACATCACAAGAGCAGACCTGACACACGCGGGCTTTCAGCTCGCCGAAGGTTAGCTGGGAGCTGTGCTGTGGCTCATTGCCCTCCCACAGGATCGCAGGCTTGTCGCCTCGCCCCTCCGCCACGTGCCGGTCCACTGCATTGTAGCAGATGTTGGTCGTGCCGCCTTTGAACCACTGGCAGGCAGGCGCATACCGAGCAGTGCCGGGGGCACAGGACTGTCAGTACACAGAGGACTGAGAAGTACTAAGCTGATGACAGTCTGCAACAGTTCGCCGGCACTGCAAGGCCAAGCTCAACGATCACCAGAAGAAGCGGGGCATGATGCAGCCAGCACCTCGATGTGAATGGGGCCCTTGCGCACGTCCAGGTTCTCGGAGTGCACAAGGCCGCCCACGGTGATTGGAAATTGCTTGTGCCAATGGAAGCCATTGGCGATGTCCGCCCAGAAGCTGTCAGAGTCCTCCACTGACTGCCGGTACATGGCCTCATACTGCGGCAGCGGCCATGAGCGGAGCTGCCGCTCAGCCTGCTGCTACGAGAGCGAGCCACTGAGATATCAGATGGCGGAGTCACGCTGGCCGTGCCGCACTGAAGCGCCTGCCCGACCTGGTCTCGCGACGAGACGAGCGCAGCCCGCCGGAACTCCTCAGCAGGCAACACGATGTCCAGCGCGGAGGCCGCAGGCCGGGCAGCTTCGGCCGCCGCCGCCGCCGCCTCCGCCGCCGCGGCTGTGACCGGGAGGTCGCTGCCGCCGGCGCCAGAGGCGTGTCCCGAGCCGTGACAGAGGCGGACGCCAACCGGCTCCGCGCGCTGCAGCCGTGGCAGCCGCCTGCTCGGCCTGCAGCCAGCCGCAGGCCACACCGTGAAGGCGGCGAAGTGCACGGCCGGGAGTCAAGCTGCCTGGCCGCACGGAGGGCGCGGAGGCGCGAGCGCATCGGCGGCGGCGGCGGCGTCGGCGGGCATCTGCGGCGGCGGCGGCTCTGGCTCCACTCACGGCGTGTGCCAGCTGAGAGGCGCGCGGGAGCGGCGGCTGCCGGAGGCGGCTGCCGCATCGCGGCCACGGAGGCGCAGCGCCAGCATGCACTCCGCCGGCAGCGCCACCGCCGCCGCCATGGCGGGCTCGCGCCGGCGCTGAGTGGGGGGCCGGGGGCTGGCCAGCTCCTCCCGGCGTACGGGTAACCCTGCCACGGGGCGCGGCTGACCTGGCCGCCAGCCGCCCTCTCCGGCCCGGGGGGGACCACCCTGACCGCCCCTGACGCTGACGGCTCGGGCCTCGACCGCCAAGCGTTGAGAGAGCCACTCCACTGGGAAGAAGAGTGCTCGCCCATTGCGGATAGGGGCTGGAACAGCCAGCCAAAGGAGCCAGCCCAAGCCGGCCAGCCCACTGGGAAGCTCTACACTCGCTGACCAGAGGCTAGAGAGCTTAAGCGCTTCTCTCGCCCTCGAGTCTTCCTCCTTCGACCTTCCATTTCCCGTGTCGCCACCTTTTGGCTCTTTTGGCTCTTCCGGCCCCTTTGTAGCTGCTATACGCTTGTAGGCCCCTTCGAACCTTTGTCAACTCTTTTTTAGAGAGAAAGCGCGGCCAGATTGACTGGTGGCTGGGAAAGGCCAGCCCAAAAGAATGGACAAGGTCTGAGGGAGCTTGAGTGCGTCTTTTTGGGCTGGCTTTTCGCAGCGCTTGCCCCCATTGGGAATGCCACTTCTTCGGCTCTTTGGATCCTGTCCGTTCTCCCGATGGACTGGCCTTTCCCAGCCCCTCTTCTCTATGGGCGAGCAATTTCTTTGTTCATTCCACTTTCTGGGCTTGGCCAATCATAGCCATCGCCCTCTACTGGAAGAGTCTCTCTCTTTCATTGAGCACCCACTCGGGAAGTCATGGAGTATAGCTTTGTGCTTCGAACCTTGAACATGCTTCAGGCCGGCCTCTCACAGCCATTGCCTAACACTGGAAGAGCTGCTTCTTCTTTTGCAGCACACTTATGGGCAGGCTGCAGTTTGGCAGCTGCTTCTGGGCTTAGCCTTAGCCGTGGTTATACTTGGTCCAGCTGCAAGCTACTGTGTCTTGCTGCTGCTGACTCGGGGCTATTAAGCACTCATGCATCGTACCTACTTGCGTAGCTGTACATGGGCGCATTCCAGCCTTTGGACCTTGTCCTTTCTTTGTTGGGCTGGCCTTTCACAGCCATCACCCCCTTCTGCAAAATGCAGCCTCAACAGGTAGATAATGGATGTAGAATGCCAGCACGAAGTGACCAGACAAAGTCTAGGGAGAATCCACAGAGCCGCCAACTGGGACAGCCCAATGACTGCAGGCTGGGCTGACACCCTTGGCCGGGGGCGCCAGGCACATGGTGTAATGGTGAATCTGCTCAAGCAAGGTCGGGGCTCCACCGCTAATACCCGTTCCCACTTATCCTGACCAGTCAGACGAGCGAGCAGCGTCTGGATCAGCCTGTCCTATGATTCAGCCTGACTCCTCATGCAACTCTGCTTACTTCTCTTTCACCATGGAGCAGCGCACCCTGAACCCTAAATCCTTCCCTCCAACGAACAGACAACCCCGACACCTGATTGCTCTGTCAATATGTTCCACCCTGAGCCAGCAGTCAGACGAAACTAATCTATTGCTGTACGAAAATCCATGACAGCTGCACATGACCAGAACATCTGTAATCCAGCTGTGATGCCAATGGAAGACACGTTTCTTGCTCAAGGTGCCATGTACACTGGCCATGGAAGCCTGCTAGACTAACAACTGTATAATACATGTGTTAGACGCGCTGCGCAGACTACGCGTCGTACTGAAGGGCTATAAGAAGTAAGGAACAGCTGCACGAGGGGCCATAATGGTTGTGTTCTCCTCAGTCTCCCGAAAGTATTTGACATCTCTCTCCTGGAATGCAGACAAGCAGCGCGGGGCTGTTTACAGGAGTGCCGTGCTTACTTGACAAAGAACCGCAGCAAGGATGTGGGCACAACGCCCAGAAGCTCTGCAGTGCATTGTCATAGTCAAGCATCTTCTCACTGTTTTAACATGTTCCCCCACACCCCCGCATACTCTCACCATCTGATCATTGAAGCTTAGGATAGAAGCCACATTCCCACATCGATAGCAGTAGTTAGGGGCCGACCATACCTGCCAATTTCCACATGAACCACGGAGTATCAGGGACGCAGTCTGTAATCAGTTTGCCAAGATGCTTTACATTTTCAACACAGCAACTGGAGCTAAGCTTTTCCTTTCAGATCCCTCTGACGTAATTGAGTTAAACCCTCGCTTTTGGTGTGTGCAGCCTGGCAAGAAGGGCTTACTGTCACTAAAGACTGGTCCGGGAACATGTACTTCAACCCCTCCTGCACAAGTTGGTGAGCACGGCACACAAGCTCCAAGCCGTTGACATGATTGAACTGCCAAGTCAACCCATTCAGCACACAAATGAGCTTGCAATCTGCAAGTAGCATGACAGTATGCAGGCAATTGCAACAAGCAGAGCAAGTCCCTGAAGTACACTCACCTCGGTTGTGACACGAGCCCCGAACAACCAGCCAGCCCCTCGAGGGCTTACACCCCACGTCTCTATGTCCTCCGGGTCACTCCACATCAAGTCTGCAGCATGCCTCATGTCCATACAGTGAGCTTCAACATCACCGCACAGTTGCTCATGGAGTCAAAGTAGCCATGAGGCCAACTTGCTGAACACATTAAAAAAGCCAACCAGGAACCAGAAAGAAGGACATACCACAGAAGGGCCCCTCGTGGGGAATCTCGCATTGTCGTTCAATAACCCTGATCTGCACAGAGACGAACGTGTAAGAGACTTATCAAGCTCTATAGTATCACCACAATAAAGGCAAGCCTCTATGATATACGTGTAACAGCATGTTAGTGATGGAGAAGAGATAACGAAAAACAAGAGCCAAGGGGAGACATTGATCATAACTTGCACAATTTCAGCAGCATGAGAGCCAACTATTGATCTTCTCATCTGACTTACATATCCGCCACTTTCAGTACCTGATCTAAAGTTCGAAGATCCGGGGATAGGCCTCCGTGTACACACAGTACCTGCATACACATAGACCATACAAGCCACCATCATCAAGAAAGCACTCCTCGAAAAGGCACAAACGTTCCAGTTGAAGCAATTAAAGAGGCACTTACCCGGCCATCTATTAAGGCCGACACTGTGAGGTAGTCAAAGACATCGGTGCAGTATCTCCAAGCATTTGCATTGCCGTACTTCCTTTGGCACTCGTCATAGAAGCCGTAAACCTGTCGAGGATAGACATAAGAGTGACATGTGAGGGTAGCAGTCGAGACCACCCAACGAGCGTAATGGTCCAAGAGCCCTTTTTGGCCTTCCTATGGAAGGCGACTGACCTGTGTGATCTGTCTGCTCTCGTGATTGCCTCTCAACAGCGTCATGTGAGCAGGATATCTGCAAAAGCACGTGCTATCCCTATTGAGTTGCCCAGCTTGTGGAACTTTTGAACTTGGCCTCTGTAATGCTGACCTAGTCGACAAAGTGCGTCAAAGAAGCAGTACTCGTGAGAGATGCTTGACTTGTCTGCTGGCCTGACTTGCATTGCTTATCAGAGACTGCAAAACCTGGTCAAAAAGGTTACGGCTCAAGCCAGTACTGTCAGGTCTGTGACTCACCTTGCTTTCAGAAGCAGAAGAATACTGAAGACCTCCAGACTGTTGTAACCACGATCTACAAAGTCTCCCTGCCATGTAACAGGCACGTCCAAGGTATTAGTCAAGTTGCCAGAGCCACCGTCAAAACTCCAACCCTTGTTCTTCCCTTGGCAGCTGTGCCAACACTCTATGTATGACGCACCGAAGAAACCTATGTAGCTATAAACCCCAAACCCGTAACCCTACTCAGAACGTTGAGCCCTACATCCTTGACAAACTCAGAGCCTTGTAGATGCTGCAGTGGGAATCATTGAAGGTCATAAGCTCCATGGAGAATTGTTTGGGCTAAACGTTGGGGAAGATAAGGGCCATGTCTGACCATGAAGATGTAGTTGGTGTCTGGAACCTGGCCACCCGTCTGGAAGAGCTTCATGAGGTCGTGGAACTGGCCATGTATGTCGCCGCAGACCGTGACGGGACTGTTGACCGGCTGCACGTTTGACTCCTCCACCAAGATATCCTTGACCTGCTTGCCTTGCCACAGTGCAACACGGATGAGATGCTGGCAGCAGCCGCAGCAGCTGACGCCTCTCGCAGCGGCTTCTGCAAGCCTGTACCGAGGCTTCGCACGCGCTCGCTCTCGACTCAGTCGCCTTCAAGTTGTGTGCTAAACTGCTCTTGATCATACTACGCTGCCCATGTCCATCAAAGTGCGATACACTGCCTTGCATGTCGTTCTCAAGCAAGCTGGCTGTCGAAGGAGTGCAGTAGAAGCGCCGCGCGGGTGAGGAGCATGCGGATTGCGGGGACATGACGGGGGATTTCCTTTGGAGCCTCACGTATTCGCAGAGCTGCTTGAGCTCGTCCTCCAGCAGGTACTCGCAGCGCCGCACTTTCTCGATCCAGCCGTCCAGGTCCATGCCAATGGGCGGCGGCCGCGCCTCGCAGCCCCCGCGCGCACGGCCGGGAGGCCCGCGGGCTTTGCCGCCGCACCAGATTAATGTGGCCTGCTGTCGGTCAGGCGGGGTGTTCGCCGGCAAGCCCAAAAGGTTGTTGATAGGACGCTGGCCCTCGTCGCCCACGAGCCGAGCTTCGGGCCGCTGCTCTCGGCGCGGCGGGGAGCGTGCGCTGGGGAAAGCACGCAGCGAGCTCGGCGGCGCGGGCCTTGGCGGCGATCGGGGGTAGCGCTATGGCTGCTTGGCCCCGAGGTGTCGCGCAGGGCGGGGCGTTGTGCTTGTGGGGAAGCTGTAAAGGAGCGGTGATTTTGGGGTGGCTCCTCAAGTCTGCCTAGCCTTTGGCTCCGTCATGAACACCTGTATGCATCTGGCTGGCATTTCACAGCCGATTCTTTCATATCAGCAGCCGCTTTCTCAAGTGGGCCTCGACCATCTGGTCCCCGGCACTGGGAATAGAGAAAGCGCGGCAACAGTAACTGGTGGCTGGGAGAGGCCAGCCCAAAGAGAGAAGGCGCGCGGGGCGCATGAATTGAAAGGGAGGCCAATTCAAGCCAATACATTGTTCAGGCAGAGTCGAGTGCAGACTAAACAATGCTACATAATACGGAGACCTAATCTAAGGTACTTAAGATGACATTAGTACCCACGGGTGAGCACAAACAAATCTGACAAGCTAACTTGGGGAGCTGGAGCGCCGCCACGAAAGCCGGAGGCCTGACTTAGAGCGCGCCCTGC
>WELB01000277.1:79910-96645 GCA_009602725.1 Spirogloea muscicola | reverse complement strand
GCGGGCGGCGCCATGGCGCCCGCGGCGGCGCCGGCGGCGGCTGCGCGGGTCGACCCCGAGGGCATCGCCAGGGGGTCCGGGCCTCGCCCAGTACCGCGCTCCTCGCCGTGCCGGGCCCTCGGCCTTCGAAGGCCGCTCTGCCGTTTCTGCGGCCGCCGGCAATGTTCCCGCCTTCGCCACAGTGCTGGCTGACGTCGTTTGCCGGGGGCCGGAGGGCGCCGCAGGTACCAGATGGAGATCCTGGCGCTGGCCAAGGAGCAGAATACGATCGCGTACCTGGAGACGGGCTGCGGCAAGACGCTCATCGCGGTGCTGCTCCTGCGCTCCCGCGCGCACGCGCTGCGCCGGCAGGGCGACAAGAAGCTGGCCGTCTTCATCGTCCCCAAAGTCTGCCTGGTCACCCAGGTTGGCTGGTCGCCTGAGCTCTGGTCGCGGCTCCTAACCATCCTCCTATTCCGCCAGCTTGAGGGGAACGGGCATTCGCCACCTGGAGCTTTGCCGTAGTGCGGACCTTGTCAGCTTTGCAAAAGCGACTGCAAACTCGAGGGTGTCTGGCTCTTGCCAACACGGAGCTCTTGCCGTAGTGCTGGAATCGTAAGCTTTGCAAAGCGTCAACGATCAGTCATGTAAAAGCACTGGGCCCTCTCGAAGAACCCCTGGCCCTCTGCTTCGGAGAAGAGGGCTTGTCAGCAGGACACTCACACTTGACGTGCATGTGGAGCAGCAAGCAGATGTCATTGGGATGCACACGGACTTTGTCATCGGCCGCTACTTTGGTGCCATGGGGATTGACTATTGGGACCGTGCCATGTGGCTGAACGAATTCCAGGAGAAAGAGGTGCACGACCTTACTTGTACTCCTCTGTGCTCAATTTCTCTGAGATTACTGTGTGCCAAGGAAGGTTAGCTCTCTGCTGCTCGCAGACTTGCCAGCTTGGAGGTTGACAACGTTTGCCACTGCAGGAGACCAGCATGCTATGCCAGCCAATTGTCCTGGATGCCTTGATGCATTGTTACTTGGATAACAGCCAACACTGGGTTTGAACCAGTTCAGGTTTGCAGGGTTCGCTTACACATCAAGCATCTGTCAAGTGCTGCAGGTTCTTGTGTTAACGGCGCAGATCCTCTTGAATGTCCTGGAGGCTGGGTTCCTCAAGATGCAAACGATTGACCTTCTCATCATTGACGAGTGCCACCATGCGCAGAAGAAGCATCCGTACGCCTCTATTATGCAGGTAAGTACCATGTCTTTCACAGTGTCCAACTGAGCAGCTGTTGCAGCCTGTCCTTGGGCTGTCTGCTCTACACTGCTCGTGCTGGCCTCTATAGTATGCAGCCTGAGCTTACCTCTGGGCTGTCAATAGCATCACAATCAAGATGTACAGAGCAAATGCATGTCAAACGCGCCTGCCTTCAGGCTTCTTGACAAGGATCAGCCTTAGGGTCGCATCGTGCCCAGGGCTCACTCCATGGTGCACTTGTGAAAACCTCACTATTCTGTGTTCCATGCACAGATATTCTATCACCCACTGAAGCAGCAAGGCGGTTCCTGTCCAATAATTTTTGGCATGACAGCGTCTCCTGTGGTGCAGAAGGGTATGTTGAGAGACTGCTATACAAGCCACCAGTCAGTGAGCACTTCATGATTGATTTCTAGTTCAGCTTGACGCCTTGACGCCTTCTGAGGCTATCTGTTGGTGGCCATTATGAGGAACAATCTGTAGCTCTTACTTCCTGATTTCTTGGATATCACAAGGTGTGAAGACTGCGAGAGACTGCGCCAAGCAGCTCTGTGAGTTGGAGGCGCTGCTTGATGCTCAGGTTTGTTTGTAGAATTGTGCTGCTTTACTGCACTCAGCTCGTGCATGTACGAGGCAGCATGTGCTAGTGTGTACCGCCTCTTGGAGGAAGGCTCACACGAACGTAGTATTCTCTTCTTTGAATCTGGACTTAGCAATTAAGGCATCACTGTGCAAAGTGCAGGTCCAGCGACCCCGTGACAAGCAGGAGATTGACTCATATGTCCCAACGCCAAACCAGAAGATCTACTACTTTAAGCCACCAATACCAGACAAGTACAAACACCTGGAAGAGCTCCTCGACCAGCAACGTGTACGGTGCCTGGCAAAGATTCTGGAGAACTGCAACACGCTTCTGCAGGTGACTTCTTGCAATTGAGCCAGCACAAGGGTGGACGTTGCCTTGGAGTTGACCTGGATGTGGTAGTATAGATGCTTCACAAAACAGTGATGACCCTGCCTGTCCTGTTGCCCGGTTTTTTGGCTGCTGCAGCAAACTAGTGAAAGTGAGGCGGACAGCTGGATAGAGGAGGAAGTCAACGTGATGTGCAAGCATCTGAGCAGGGGCATCAATCTTCTGCACAGCCAGCTCATCTTCTGCCTTGAAGAGCTCGGTCTGTGGTGTGCCGTGGAGGTATGCCAACTAGTCCCGCTGTCTGGTTGGCCTTGGCTAGCACTTACCTTAGTCGTGAGCATCTATTCTGAGGACAGTCTCAATTGCTGTGTGTCCAGGCTTGCTCTGCATTGAGCAGGGAAAGCAGAGGGGATGTGGATGCTTACAAGCACCACCTTGTCCGCCGGCACCATGACCAACTGGTCATCCTGAGAGCAGACTACCTCAAGGGTGCCGCTAAATTGCTGTCTGGCACACTACCTGCTGGTGTGGACCGTCACCTGAGCTGCATATTGCACTACTGTGTCCTACAAACAGTCTGGAATCTATTTGACATGGGGTACCTCTTGATGTTTGGCGGACAGCAGGCAAACAGAAGAAGTTTATGAACAAAGCGCAAGCATTTGAGGAAGAGGTCGAATTGGGTATCATCTCGTCAAAAGTGAAAGCGCTCATCCAGTATCTCTCCAGCTGCAGGTTGTCGTCTTGGCCACTGCCTGGCCCTTCCTCTACCATCAGGAAGTCTTGCAATCTTCTGACACCTACTCTGTGGAGCAATTTGGTTGGTTGTCATCCACTCAGCTCGGATAGTGCTGTCATTGGAGCATGTTGCACACCAGCAGTTGGCTCTTGTGGCTGGTGGACAGCCTTGTCAAGAGGACACCCGAGCTTGGGACACGTCAGACCTTGACAAGGCTGTCTACCAGCCACAGCAGCAAATTGGAGGGTGCATACACCTGCTGGAGGTCGTTATCCAATCTGAGTGACAGTGATGGCTCTGGACGACTGCTAGCTGAAAGATTAGCCGTCAAGCCCTGAAGTTCTCAGCACTTTCCAAGGTGTCTTTGTCATTGACAGCTGATGTCAGTCGAGTACAGATACTTTCTCCAAAAGTCAGCATTGGCATAGCTATGGGGAGCCGTGGTGATGGCGTCAAGACATTCAGTGTCTGGAGAAGCCAACCGCCCCGCTTCTACAGCAGTTTCCCCTAATCACTTTTGCTCAAGTTGCCCTATCACGCAGACAAGCAGTCCCACTAGTGACTGGGTGCTGTGGTCAAGCTGCAGCTGCTAGGCTGCAGAATCACATCAGGCAATGCTAACATAATTGACTGGAGTATGATCTCATCGCAAGCAGCAATATCCTGCTTCTAATTAATGTCATGAAAGACTGTCAAAGTGGCTCTTCTCTTTTGTTGGCTACTGCTTCTGCCAACACATTGACAGTTCTGCACAAGGATGGTGCTTTTGGCAGGACTGAATCTGCAATGTGCTGCATTGTGTTTGTGGAGAGACTGGTGGTTGCTGAGGTCCTGTCAAAGCTCTTGAACCGGATTGAGTGCTTGGCCTCCCTCCGCTGTACCTACATCACGGGGCAGTCGGCCATGAGTCAAAAGCACCAGCAGAGGGCCATTGACGGCTTTCGGAAGGGCGAGGTGGGTCTGTTCCACATGATGCGCGCCGGGTTCTATAAGTTCTTCCCTGTATTAACATGTATTGTTAAGCTGCCTACTTCACTGTTGTTTTATGGGAGCAGACGGCTTGTAGGTCTGGCGAGAAGATTGTAGGGCGCATATCTTCCTAAGCTGCACCATGAAGACGTGCAGGAGGCAACAAGGGATTATGCTCTCGTTGCTCTGAACAAGTAGTCACGGTGGTTGTGTGGAGTATGGCTTGATATGAAAGCAACCACACGCTCTCATTGTGCAGATTGATCTGCTAGTGTCCACAGACGTGTCAGAGGAGGGCGTCGACATCGCCGCCTGTCAAGCTGTTGTGCGCTTTGACCTTCCAAAGACTGTACGGGGCCAGATCCAGAGCAGGGGGCGGGCTCGTCGCCCTGGCTCTGACTACATCATACTTCTGGCCAGGTGAGGTGGGCAGGTTGGCATTCACTGGCCTGCTGAGGTCAAATAGTTTTCTCTCTCCTTGCCGAGTGTAAATCGTGTAAGACTTGACTTCGAGAGTTACTTTCATTAAGGTGGACTAATCTACTTCATCTAGTACCAGTTGTCTACGTGATCGTACTTGTACTGCCTGTAGAGTATGAGCTGTCACCAGCTTTTTATACCCAAACTAGCTTGCTTCATGAATATCAACATATGTCGCACTTCATGTACCTGCATCTCTGCCACCTCAAGTAATATTTCTCAGGAGCCCAGCTTTAGCCCTAGAAGGATATTCGTAGCACCCGATTTGTTGATAGTAGCTTCCTGACTTGCAGTGGAGCTGCGCAAGACCTGGAACATCTGAGGCTGCTGCAGCAGAGTGAGGAGACAATGCGAACGGAAGCCGTCGATAGAACAAAGGGCTCAGATGAGTCAAGTGATCCTAGCACAGAGGATGGTTTTGAGGAGTACCGTGTGGAGAGCACAGGCGCCCTCCTCACGACCCGAACTGCTGTCTCCAGGCTTCATCTGTATTGTGACAAGCTAGCGCATGACAAGTAAGCAGTGGCAATGAGGTTTGTGTATCAGCACTATGTTGCTGTAATGTCTTGCATCAGCTTGGTTGGCTATGTGTAGTTGCAGACATTTCCACTCCAATCACATGGTGGAACAGCTGTCAGACTGCTTCTAGCTCTGTATCACGCAGGTACTACTTGTCAAGGCCACATTTCAGGCTGGAAGAGGTGGGGGACATGCATGTATGTACTGTGAGGCTCCCATTGAACGCGCCCTTCCCTATGCTGAGGGGCCAGCAGCGATCGTGCAAGGAGACGGCCAAGCAGTCAGTCTGCCTAGAGGCTTGCAAGCGTCTCCACCAACTGGGGGCCATGTCCGACCACCTTGTCCCAGTGCTCGATACCATGGAGATTGGAGAGGAAGGGCACAGCATTGGTAGCACCAAGAAGAAGACAAAGACAAGTGGTGCGTTGCTCAACTACATACGATGACCCCTGTGCTCCTCTTACCAGCTTTGCATAACGTATGTAATAGTTCGTCAATGTTACTTGGCTGGTTACACGTTGATGTGATCTTGGCTCCTTGCTTGTGCAGGAATGTCCAGGCGACAAATAATTACAGCGCCATGTGCTATTCCTCGGGCACTTTGTAAAAACGACAGTATTGACATGGCAATCACTCAACAAGCTAGCACCACGCTCATGTATGTGTACTCGTTGGACTATAAGCGACTTCAAGGTCGTCGTGATGAGCTGCATGACAAATGGCAAGGGCTTGTGCTACTCACCGTGAATGTCCTGCAAGAGGTTGGGGATAGAATGAACCTTGAGCTCTGCTTACATGGGAGAAGAAGAGCTCAAGCGACCTTAGCAGCATGCGGGACTGTGCAAATGTCAGCGACAGAGGTGAGTCTCACCAGATGGAAGATCAGCCTGTCTTTGCTGTGCAATTGATTCACTGAATAGGCTCTCTATTCCGACAAGGAATGTAACTATATCGATTGGCCAACTGATTGTTTTACTTGGACTGTGCAGCTGCGCGAGGCAATGGAGTTTCATAGCAAAGTTTTTGGGTACCTCTTGAGCAAATCACAGGACGGCAGGATAAATGGCTTTGGGGCAGCTGCAACGGCAGCCTTATTACAGGGGCCTGATATGGAAGCTTGGAAGCTGCCAAGGTTCTACTTGATATTACCGGCACAGCTTCGAGCTAACAGCAAGCCTGCTGCTGTCGACTGGGAGAACCTGAGACGAGTCCTTGCATGGGCACAGCAAAGAAAAACGCGACAGCAGACGGAGGGGATGCCCCTGACGTCCTCTTCATGTCCACGGGCGTCTGACACAGCTGTGGTTGCTCCTGGTAGTACAGCCTTGATAATGGCGGGAGGTCAAGTGGTTTCCAAGGACAGTCTGATAGATATGTCAGTAGTGTCCCTGCATACTGGCCTGCACTATCATCTGCTTGGCGTTCAGGAGCGTATGTGTGCAGATAGCCCCTTTCCAAACGAGGACATCAAGGGCGACAAGGAGGGCAAGAAGAGCTACACGAGCTTCACGCATTATTTCCTGGAAAAGTGAGCAGCTTTGCTTCTCCTCTTGTGCAAGCACAGCACAGTCTAGCACTCAGCCATTGCATGCTGCTGTGTGACCACTTCAGATAAGCACTTACCTTGCCAATCAAATACTGACCAACAACTGGACGGCAGGTACAACATTCCTTTACATAATCCAAAGCAGGCCCTGTTGAGGGTCTGCTTATTTCGCAAGATCAACAACAACCTCCTGTCTCCGAGCATATTGAAAGCAGGTATTAAAAAAGACTCAATTCATCTGCAAGCAGGAGCATGAGATGCGGGTGACTGTGCTTGAAGAGCAGGAGTCAGATTGAGTCTAAGGTGTAGGGCGGAGTAAAAAGATAGTGGTCTATGACTGTGGTCGGCTAGTACTAAATTCAGCACATGTCAACGACAAGGTCATTGCCTCGCTGCATTACTGCTCTTGAGCCTACTTTACTTGAAGCTCCTTATGACTTAGTTACCTACATGCCTATCTGTTGAGCCTTCTGTAGGGCCGGGTAGCGATGCAAGCCTGCACGGCTGCCAGCTTCTGCCTCCGGAGCTTTGCGAACCCACTGGCCTCTCGGCGTGCTTGATCAGGGCTGCTCAATTCTTGCCATCGGTCATGAATCGGGTCGAAGGGCTTCTGGTAGCTGGTCATCTGCTGGCCAGAATAAGAGGCGAGCTAGAAGCACGGGCCATTTGCACAGAAGAGCTCAATATCTCCGTTGATAGGGTATGCACTGGCATCCCCCTCTCTGCACATGCTGAAGTCCTTTATGTGCTGGAATCTTAGGCGCTTACTGGGAATGCTCGTCTACTGCAGGTTCTTGAGGCACTGACAACTGGCAAGTGCCAAGAGGTGTTTTCCCTGGAAAGGCTTGAGCTGATGGGCGACGCTTTTCTTAAGTATTCAGTGAGCCTGGCCCTTTTCACCAAGCATACCTTGTGGCAAGAAGGACAGTTATCCAAGAGGCGGACTGCTCAGATTTGCAACAGCAATCTTTGCCGGCTTGCACTTCTGAAGAAGCTGGAGGTAAGCAGTGTCCTCCACAGTAGGCCCCACACTTTGTCACAACAGCCTGGATCTGCCTGCCTTCGCACAGGGTCAGAACATTAAGTGTGCATTTCAGTATATGACAAGACATTTAGGCCTACAACATCATCCAAACTCAAGCAGCAACTGAGTCAGGCATCGTGGGTACGTGGAGCCAAAAGGAGGGTTCAGGCCAAAATGTGGTGTATCTGCTGTTGTGTATGTGGAGTGATTGTGAATGTGCAGCATCTTCCTTCGAGTGTGTCGAGGTCACCACCTGATAATGTCTTGGCTGTGTGGGCCCGTGACCTCTGTAAAGTACTCCTTTCTAATAGGGGCTCTTCTTGTGCAGGAGTACATACGAGCAGACAAGTTCATCATTTCTGATTGGCTCTATCCAGGCATGTCCTTTGGCAAGTGCAGTCACCATGCACCTGTGGCAGATGGTAACCTTGATAAGGAGGATGCTTTGAGGGTATCCAAGGTTGAGACAGAAAGTTTGGAGGATCAACACAAACTCAAAGCACCTAAGTCTGTGGAGGTTCTGCCCAATGAGATGCTTCAACCTGCAATAAATGAAAGCGAGCAGGATGTTAAGGAGGCAGCTCAGAAGCAGGGACAAGGAAATGCAGGAGAACATGGCGCCTTGCTTGTTGCTGAAAAGCTCATGCAGGAAAACGAGTTGCCCTTTGAGAGGTGTGACCTTGGATGTAGGCCTATCACAGAAAAGGCCATTGCGGACTCGGTCGAGGCATTACTGGCAGCCTTCCTTGTGGAGGGTGGAACGGGTGCAGCCCTGAAGTTCCTGACCTGGCTGGGCATGGATGACGAGCTGTGCGAGCTTAATGAGTTGACTGGCAAGCTGGCCAGGGAGGCAGAGGCACTTGATGACCGGCTTGACCCTGCTTCTTGTGATGTGGACCTCAGCCGGCTGGAAGCCGACCTGGGCTACACGTTCAGCAGAAAGACGCTACTACTGGAGGCGCTCACACATGCCTCGCACTTTGACCTCAACAGAGAGAGCCAGTCTTATCAGGTCGACATCTAGTGCAGCAAGAGCAACTAGATGGACATAGTCAAGTACAATTTAGGGGTAGCCAATGTGGTCATGCTTTCAAGCTTGTTGCTGCAGTTGGGACATATCTTGGACATGTACATGGCAACTGGGTATACATCATTTGTATTCACTTGATATTTTGTTCTGTTGTTGCCACTCGTATGTATCACAGAGGCTGGAGTTCTTGGGTGACGCGCTTCTGGACTACATGATCACGGACAAGTTGTTTGTCCTGCACGCCAATGCAGATCCTGGCATGCTCACTGATCTGAGATCTGAGTCTGTAAACAATGAGCATTTCGCTGTAATTGCATGCAAGGCACCCCTGGAGCTTCACAAGCGACTGCGGCACAGGTCGGCATCGTTGCTGAGGCAGATCACCATTTTCATACAGTCGCTGCGGACAGGGGATGACATTGACCAGTTTGGGTGTGAAGACATGGCGCCCAAGGTCAGCAATATGGATTGCGATATGGCTTCCTCCTAGTTCGGCTTGACTCTGACGTTGTCAGGCAAGACATTGTGCACTTTCTGTCAACATACTCAGGTATTGCAAGGTTGAGATTGGCCGCTGAGTTTACAGGCTGGAAGCATGTCATCTGGCCTTGCTAGGTCCTCGGTGACCTCCTGGAGAGCCTGGCTGGTGCTGTCTTTGTGGACACTGGTTACGACATGGCAGCTACTTGGAGAATCTTCGAACCCCTCATAACGCCCCTGCCGACACCTGACACTGTGCAATTGCAGGCCAATCGTGCACTTCAGGTTCGTCTGTCTCTACACTTTCTCAAAGTCCCAGATCTGCTAGTAAAGTGCTAGTGGTTATCAATTCGAACCCAGGAAGCAGAGCCACAGTTGAATCTCTGCCTCAAGAATGCCATGTTAGTCTTGGATGACCATCTTGGCAGTCTAAATTATAACTGAAGGCCGTATCTCCAGCATGACTGTGACCTTGTTGCGTCGACACATATATGTGCTTGATATATATTCAGAACTAAGACTTTATTAGGACAGAGCAGTCTGATTTCGCCGTTTTTGTTGATTTTGCAGGAGCTGTGCCAACGAAATGGTTTGAAATTGGAGTATGTTTTGAGGACACGGGATGGTGAGCCCGGCGTGGATGTAGATGTCGTCATAGAAGGGAGTGTGCTCACATCTGCAGGGCATGACCAGTCAAGGACGACTGCTAGGAAGCTTGCTGCCGTGAGGGCTTTCAACATGCTCAAGGTTAGACTGACGTCTTGGTGGCTGTCAGCAGCCCTCCCTGTAGTTGCTGAGCACCAGCAGCTTCCAGCTCGTCAGCTCGCTTTGCAGCTTACGCAACACAACTCTGATGTCCTTTCTTATCGATGCAATAAGGAGTTCCTTCTCTGCGGTGCCTGCACAGGCTGCCCTAAGCACCAGACCTCCAGGAAGTACGAAGTCGAAGTTACGGACTGCAAGTGGCGACCAGCTTCAGCAGCCACTGACCACAGAGTTCATAGACAAACTCCTGCGCTTCAAGCCTGAGGAGGTGGCTGGGTCAGCCAATGCTTGCTTCAGCATCAGGCCCCCTGCCCCCAAGACCAGTGACTCATCCACTGGTAGATGCCATGCTGATCAGCTGGCCCGAATCTGCAGGCTCATAGCTGCACACAGCAATCTTGGTATACCTTCCAAGGAAGCAGATGCCTCCTCCAACGTAGTCCCTGCTCAAATTGGTCACCTTAAGAAAGACTTGGCGCCGGATTGTGTTAAGGCAAAAGACAGCAGCCCTGACCAATTGGGTGCCTACCTTAATGCTATGAGAGATCATATGAGCCAGAATGCACTCGATTTGCAGTCGGAAGAGGGCAGGAAGACTGAAGGCACCAGGACTTGCCATCTTGACTCAAAGTCTACCATCCAGGAGGCAAGTGCAGAATGGAATCTTCTTGCCGCAGTGTCTGAGAAGACCTTAGACCCCATCACAAGAAGAGATACAGCAGCTCTCCAATTTCAAGACGCCAGCTCTCCAAGTTGCAGGTGGTAGAAGAGCTGTTGACGACCATGTTCAGGTGCTGGAGCCTAGTACCTGTGAAATACCTTCAGCAGGTACTCTATTCATGAGTAGTAGCACTTGTATTGTGCTGTTGCCATCAATGACACTGCTGAGGAGTTCATTGGTACTTGCCATGACGTGCCTTTGGCAGGATAACCACTCCTGTCTGCAGCACTGGCTGCACCTCCACGGAGTCCCTCCCTGGGCAGCATCTTCTACCCGTGCTCTCTCCAGCCATTATTGATGGTTATGATGCATCATGCTTGACATGGCAGAAATAGTCAATGAGGCGTTGCTGAAGCCGTCAAGTTTACCAACAGGCCAAGCAAGAACACTTCTATACGAGGCCTGTTCCAAGAGAAAGTGGGTCATCAGTTACAAGCATGCATCAACAGGACCACCTCACTCTCCAGTGTACGCCTTCTTGCTACATTTGTATACCTCTCCAATTGCTGGTGGCGTCGAACATGACTGCACCCTGACGCATACAGCCACGAGACGTGGATGCTAAGACGAGAGTGCGTGAAGGCCATCTTGACTATAGGACATGCCATACCAACATGCTCTGACAAGGATGCTTTTGTTGGACTGTTGCAACTCCTGTGCGGACCTCCTCCAGTTTTAGAGCGACTGCAACCATATGCATGGGAGAGCTTGGCACACGCTGCAGTTCTGGCGTGGCTATGCCAACCAAGAAGTTGGCCAGTGATTCTGCAGCAGTGCTACTACTTGAACAACTTGCTCTCGGCTGAGCAAAACGTCTTACTCTGTGGGTATGAATGGTGGTGGTTAACACCTGCTACAAACGCCATGCTACCTCATGTTACCTTATATCCGAGGCGAAGACTGGCTCGAGAACAGAAGACGGGGCAGTAAATTCAGACCTCATTTCATGTTTCGTAACCACATATCATTGCTTTAAACTGCAAATTGCAGTTCATTTGAATTCAGTACGCCACAGTTCGGAAGGAGCTTCTTCCTTAAGATTTCCAGGATTGACACTCCTGCAATTGTAGCCACTGTAGCGAAGATAGGCTACCCCTGGTCCTCCTTGATTTCTTAGACCACCTTCTCCACCATTTGGGCTACCTATTGCTCTGTGCCGATGAGTCTGCTCGCTTTTTGGCTGCCCTTGCTGGCCATTCTATGCCTAAACTGTGTCTCTTGAAAATTTGTCGCAGTCAGCGGCCTTTGTGAGGGCTTCTTCGCCTCACTTATCAATACCTTCCTTGAGTTCTCTTGAGCGTACGGATAGACCTTGCTTCAGCGTTTGGTAGCACGTTGTCGTTGATGGGCAAGGAAGCTCGGGCACCCAAGCGCGTCTTGCTGGTGGACAATGCATCGTGCTGGACTGATGGGGGTTCGCACACACCAACGTGCATATTAGAAGTCCTGCTTTGTCTTGAGCTGCCGTCTGCTGGGAAAGAGTGAGAGTCGATGTGGGCCTTATCACGAGCCAATGAAGGCCTTCGCATTTCAGTCAACACGACTCTTCAGAAATGTCTGCGCCTGAGTGAGCCACGCTGCCAGGCACACATGCATGGGTGATACTTCCGCAGAATATGACCGGCCCATGACTGGGCAGACTGTGCAACTGGTCGCCTCGTTTGCTTGCAAAGAAGAGTCTGCCGGTCGCCAAGCGCCGGTATCTCTGGAAGGCGTGCTCGGACATACTAGGGGCCCCAGCAATGCTCGGGCCTTCCTTCGTGTCAGGTCCTGTAAGCATGGAATAAGCCAGCGTCAAACCAATCTAGACAGAGGCGGACAGTCGTCCTTGCGTGCGACATGCCAACCTCATCGTCATCACGCCTAGCGGAGGGCCCCAGTTTGTAGCAAATGTCGTAACCACGAGTTTTCTGACTTCAACGGTCAACCATGGCGGAGGAGGCAGGGCACGCGGTTGGCAAGGTTGCAGGCGCTTAGGAGCGCAAGTATGTAGATCGCCCTGCCAGTGACAAGTATGTTGCTGGCAATTGACGTCCACGGGGCTATCCGAGCAAATAGCCTGACCTACTTCAGTAACCTGACGTTAAGGGCGGCAGAGAGCAGCCCTGCTTCAAGGCTGCCAGGTCGTTGGCTCAGGTGTACCATATGCGCTTTTCCATTCCAGCAATTTGGCATTCGCCGTGCATTTGCGGGCGGGTCGCGCCTTGGCTACTGCCTCTTGAGTCTCAGCAGGGTGGTTCTTTTCTGGCTGCTGCATATTCCGACTTGCGGTTGCATAGTCAAGGATATTGAGCATCCATTCATAGTAGTCACTCAGTGTAAGTTTGTCAATTGCACTTCCTGGCCCCTTCCGGCCTTGTCCATTCCTTTGTGGATGGCTTCTCACAACCCTCGCCTTTCAAAATGACATGTTGGGCTTGCTCAGACGAATGACTACTTCGTTGGTCTGACAGATGAGAGTTACGGACCTTCTGCTGCTCTTGCTGACTTTCGGGACCGGCAGCTAAGTAACTTCGAGATAGCGGCCAAAAACCTTAGCGCACCAACACAGCTTGAGGATGTACCATCTGAGGGCGACAGCGAGGTTGGCGCTTCAGAGTGTGCGGGCCGGAGGATTGCCAGGGCTACAGGGAAGGGGCTGCAGAATGAAGTTAGGCAATACAATTGCTTCTTGAGGTCGTCATTCGGTCAGCAGATGCATGGACCTGTTCAGAGTGCCCTCAGTTGCTCGACTCTCTGATGTTGCCACTGGCCACTTACATTCTTGTCAATGCTCAGCGGACGCAGAAGCAGTAAAGCTGGTCTACGAAATATTGATTTGCTGCCCCACTTGTCCGTTTCTTTGGGCTGGCCTCACACAGCCGTAGGCCCCTAAAGAAAAGAAGAAAACAATGCGTCCAGATTGACTGGGGGCTGTGAGAGGCCAGCCCAAAAGAATGGACAAGGTCTGGAGGGGCCGAATAGCGTAAAAAGCTAAAGAAGAGCTGCATCTTGGGAAGAAGCAGCACTTCGAAAGGGTGCGAGGGCTGTGAATGAAGAAGAAGTGGCTCTCCCAATGGGGGCAAGGGCTGTGAAAAGCTAGCCCGAAAAGATTTGACAAAGGTTCGAAGGGGCCAAATAACGGAGGGCCTTACAGCCCTATGTCAGAACGGGTGTAGGGTGGACCCAGTAGCTACGAGTGAGGAGCCTCAAATCCGACAGACTAGCTGCCGGAAAACTATCCCCCTGACGAAAGCCAGAGGCTGCAGCGAGAGCACGGCCAGCACGCAGATGCAAGGCTTGGACCATGGACCGCTGGAGCGAGATTGACAGACGCATGCGGTAGACCTGGGCCCACGAGCCAGCGGCGCTGAAGTCAGCCGGCTCACCTCGCCTGCGGGACACAGCGCGCCGTGCAAGCCTGGCTAGCAGGTCGAGCCACTGGGACCAGAGAGCCCCGTGCACATCCACGGCCACGGGTACGAACTCGTCCCCAGCCGGGTGGTCTGCATATTTGCCGCCTTGCAGCGGGCGGCGTACGCAGCTGCATGGCCCGCCTTCGAGGCTGTGAAAAGCCAGCCCATAAGAAATGACAAAAAGCAGAAGGGCCGGTTGTCACTAAAACCACATGGCTATGCAAGTGGCTACAGCGAACGGGACCTCATCAACCCCTAGACAGCAGCCAAGTCGGAGTCAGCATGGGCAGAAGAAACAGCTGGTAAAACAATCAAGCTCTTTCAAAGGCTCAATGAGTGTGTATCAAGAGATGGAGGGCCATGTGTGGCCAAGTACAAAGCGGGCGAGGGCTGTGAAAGCCAGCCCGGAGAGAATGGACAAGTTGGAGAGAAGCACACAGCTATAAAAGTGACTACAGCGAGTCACCCCGACGAGACACAGAAGCAGCAGCCAAAGCGCGGCCTGCCCGCGAGAAGAAAAAGACGCTGGGAGAAGCACTGACTGACCCTTCCAGTAAAGCGAGTAATGGCTCGCTCACAGAGGGTAGGGGCTGGGAAAGTTCAGCCCAAAAAGTATGGACAAGGTCGAAAGAGCCAAAAGGAAAACCAAAGCTAAATAACACACAATCAATAGGCTGGACACTACATGACCGCAGATGGAAGCTTAGTAACCGCGCGTGAGCAGCAGCAAGTCCGAGTAGAATAGAAAGTGGCTCTCCCTAAAGGGGCAAGGGCTGTGAACAGCCAGCCCAACAATCCTTGACAAGGTCCATTGAACGGAAGTGCTCGCCCATAGAGAAGAACGTGTGTAGTAAGAGATGGGGAGGCCATGTGTGATCAAGAAGAAGAGGGGCTGGCAGGCTTAGCCCTAAAAGAAGAAAGTGATCGCCCATAGAAAAGAGGGGCTGGCAAAGAGAGAGAGTTTGGGCTGGCAAAGTCAGCCCGAAAAGAATGGACAATGTCCAAGGCCAAAGAGCTACTCTGACCTGATGTTGCTCACCCGCGGGTACTGAACTTCGTGTGGTTCCGTCATGTCTAGTTGTCTAGATGCCTAGCTAGTGTTGGAGCTCTTTGGATATTGTCCATTCTTTTTTGGCTGGCTTCTGCCAGCCCCTCTCTTCTATGGGCGAGCTCACCTTCAGAGAGGAGCCGGAAAAGGAAGGACTTGCCCATTGAGAAAGAGGGGCTGGCCAAAGGACTACACTACAAAACACAAGACGATGAAGTGGGAAGCTCATTACCCACGGGTGAGCAACACCAGGTCGGAGTAGCTCGCCGCAGGGACAGAGGCACTCTGCCGAGACCCAGAGGCGGCGGCCATGGCACGGCCGGCACGCGTATGGACGGCGTGGGCAAGGGAGCGTTGAAACGATGCCGCCAGGCGCATGCGGAAAACTCGGGCTAGCGAACCGGCGCGTTGAAGCCGGGCGTCGCCCCTGGCAGACCCGGCCGCCGATCAACGGCCTGACGGTCAAGTCGCTGGAGGAGATCCAGCCACCGGCTACCGAAAGCCCCGTGTACGTCGATCGCCAGGGCCGCGATTCATTACCAACCGGATGATCGGCGTATTTTCGCTCCTTGCCCCAGGCCGCCAGGCCGACCTCGTGCCCTGCAAACGACGCAGATCTGGTGGAATTGGTCGAGTCGATGCAGTCAGTTGTCACCACATCGGCGACGTTGCGGGGACCGCCGCCGGGCGTGATGGCGACCAGGTCGGCGCGGCGAGTATGGGGCTGGCCGTCCGCACCCAGCTGGATGGGCATCATGGAGGTGTTCTCGACAGCCACCTTTAACCCCGCCTCCATGAACCTCATACTTACGCATGGGGGAGCGCTGGAATGAGACGGAGGAAAAAGGAGAAGGGCTCGCCCATTAAGGAAGACGCTTACAGGAGGCTGGGAGAGACGGAGCGGTGCACACGGAACACCTGGGCAAGCGACCCGGCGGCATCGTCGAAGCCGGGCAGCTGACATGGCTGACGGCGACTGGTGGCCCGCCGCGCGAGTAGCTGCAGGAGATCCAGCCACCGACTTGGAGCATGCGGCCGCTGATATTTGGAGGAGCGGCTGTGGAGAAGCCAGGCAGGTGCATGCCGAGGGCTGCTTGACAATACAATGCTGTAACCGTATTATAGCGCGGCAAGGAGTCCAGGGCAGACAGGGTAACCCGGCGGGTGTGACACCCTTCCAGATCCCGGTATCTGCGGCCATTACATCGTCAGCTAACCGCTGACTACTGAATCAACCCGGCTACAGAATCAGGGGAGCCACGCTTGCAGGAGGAGCGAAGCATTGATGCATTCGGTACATGCCTTTTGGGCTGTTCTTTTGGGCTGGCCTCTCACAGCCTTGCCTAACATGGTCGTTCCTGGTTCATTCTTGTTGTTCATCATTTCTGGGCTGGCCGTTCACAGCCCACGCCTCCTGCGGGAGAGCTCGTTTCTCTTACATTTAGCGAGCCAATTTCTAACATGCAGTGGAAGAGCTGTGTCGGAGTGAAGCGGGAGGAGGGGGCGAGAGAAGAAAGTCGTTTCCAGACAGAGGGCGAGCCCAGAAGCCCAAAAGAGAAGGCAGACGGAGGAGCAGAGCGGGCGGAGGGAATGGAGCGGCGGGTAGCTGCCGTGGGAGCTGCTGTGGCGTTGGAGAGCACTGGGGTGATGCCCATCCTCCTCCGCAATGGGGTCCCTCGGACGAGGCGTGTCGATCTGGTCGGCGTCCCCCTGGGAGGTGGCAAGCGGCTCCTCATGGACGTTGTCCTCACCGACAGCTTCCGGACGAAGGGCCCCATTACTTCTGAGACCGGCTACGCTGTGAAGGTAGCCGAACGGAAGAAGCTGCACAAGTACAAGGACCACCCGGCGGGTGATACCTTTTA
>WELB01000277.1:22431-64821 GCA_009602725.1 Spirogloea muscicola | reverse complement strand
CCGGCAGCGCTCCGCTGACGCCTCGGCCGGAGCGTTGTCGCGGCAGCTGCGCCGCCCGGCGCCGCCGACGGCGACGGCGACGGCGACGGCGGCGGCGGCGAGGCCTTCTACGACGCGCTCTCGCGCACGAACTCGGTCGTGTCCTCGTCCAGCGCGTCGTCCGCCGAGGACGAGCGGCGCCCGCCGCCGGCGGCTGCAGGGAGCGGCCGGAGCAGCACGGCTGCAGGCCAGCAGGAGCCTCGTGGGCTCGCCTCCACCGCCCAAGGTTCGCCGCCCGGTGCCGTCAACTCTCCTCTCGACCCCCCGCCATGCAGCCGGCGCCACACCCCAAACCTTGGCCCACCGAAACTTGGGAGGAGGGCCCTCAGCACGGCCCACGGTGAGACTCGTGCGCAGGCGGAGCAGCACCGGGCCGTGGCACAGGCCTCTCGGGCTCCTTGGGCGTTGACGGGGGAAGCGATCTCAATGGTGGGCTGCCGACGGAAGCAGCGCCAGGCCAGAGCGTCCAGCGCGGCGATCCGGCTGCCAAGCGTGGCCAGTGGTACCGCTTGGAGGTGGAGGAGGAGGAGGAGGAGGAGGAGGATGGTGGTGAGCAGCGGGCACGCGGCGGCCGCGAGGAGGGCGCGGGCCTGCAGGAGCCGCTTCTGCACAAGGGCGAGACGGACCTGGAGGAGGGCCTGGGGTCGCTGGAGGACAAGGTGGCGCGCTGGGTCGCCCAGGCGGAGGGCACTGCCAGCACCGCTCCCGGGCTGCGCCACCGCCGGCTCCTCTCCCTGGACGTCTTCCGCGGCCTCACCGTTGCGGTCAGTGGCCTGGCACCGCCCCGCGCCGCCTGCGCTCTGCTGGAGTGGCGCCTGTGCCCGGCTGCGCAAGTGCCAAGATACATCCTCCTAAGAGGTCCCCGGGCAGAGCATCCCAACCCCCGCGCGACGCCGGCCATAGTGTGCTGATCGATGCAGCCACACGGCCTTATTGTGTGCATGCGTCAGGGAATGATCCTGGTCGATGACGCGGGGGACGCGTATCCGAGCCTGAATCACTCACCCTGGGATGGCGTCACCGTTGCCGATCTCATTATGCCCTTTTTCCTATTCATTGTGGGCGCCTCCACCGCCCTCTCCCTCAGGGCAAGGCCTCCCCTCCTCCTCTTGCCCCACTAGTGTGCTCGCCGTCACGAACGGCAAGTGACGTGACTTTAAGCACTAAACATGAATAAGCTCCGGCCTGCACAAGTCTCGCTGTCCGCTGTGAATGCTAGATACACAGTTCCACAATGCGAGGAGATGGGCTGTGTACTGCGAATTGTGAACACGACAGGCAACATCTGCATGACTCTGTAGTTCCTCAGGCCCGCCATGTTTTGTGTTGTGCAGAAGCTGCATAGTCGAGGCAAGGTGATGCGCAAGGTAGCTGTGCGGGTTGTCAAGCTCTTTGGCTTGGGACTGGTCCTTCAGGGAGGATATCTCCACGGCGCAGACAAGGTGGCTTCTGGAGTGGACTTGGCACAGCTGAGGTACTCGGGCATTCTGCAGGTCAGCTCCTCAGTCAGTGCGTGGCGAGGTGACGGTCAGCTCAGGTGTCACCGCGACCGTCTGTAACTCAGGCCCAGTCTCTGAGCTGTACCACCCCAACAATCTGCACACGATTGATGTTCGGTTGTTAGCCTCAGGGACTCATGGCTCCCCTACAAGCAGAGCCCTTTGAAAGCTCCCCGTGCTCTCTACGTCTGACTGGTTGCAGAGGATAGCCATCTCGTACTTGGTTGTTGCGGCACTGGAGATTATTGGCAGTGACTCCGTGACTTCGGAGGCCGATGGCAGGCAGAGCAGGCAGAGCACGTATATGTGGAAGTGGTGAGCAGTGACTCTCGTATCCGCTCATGTCAAAGCCGCCACTTTGCAGGGTCTGCCAGCTAAACAATATCAATAGTAAATGCCAATCTGGAGACTGCAATTTTGCAGGCAGTAGTGATCAAACGAGACATGAGACACGGCTTTGCGAACCTGCAGGGCAATAGCTGGCACCTTGGTTGCTGTGTACCTAGCAATTACCCTCTTTCTCTTCGTCCCAGATTGGGAGTTCAAGCCTCAAAGCTCTCATGTCCATCTGGACAACAATGGCACCCAGTGGGCAAGCATTCTCCCCACCCCACTTTGCTTCCGACTGGCCAGCAATCTGAGCTTCCTGGCAACATGTGTCAATGTTCGACCGGGGCAGCAGTCCTTTATCGGCTCATGTTGCCCTAGGATGCCGCAGACTGGCAACTGTGATCTTTGAGACACCAGCAGCAGGATTTTCACGTGCTCATTGCAGAAGTCACTGTGATTATCACTGAATAAATCAGTTGTGCGGCTTGGTCATGGACGCCAGGTGCGGTGTGGCACGCGGGGCGACCTCAGTCCTGCATGCAGTGCGTCAGCCTACCTGGACCGCCAGCTGATTGGACTACCGCACATGTACAAGCAGCCTCCTCCATACAGGCGCGACCACCTGTGTAGCACGAGAGCACCGAGGCTAGGGCCCCTGCCCGACAATGCCCCTGCCTGGTGCACTGCTCCAATCGAGCCTGAAGGAGTCTTGAGGTCAGCTCTCCCACCTGCAGCCACCATCTTCTATCTTCTGCTTCGAAGAATCTTGCTGTCAAGCTCTCTGCTGCATGTGGCTCAAGAGACCTGCACCAAGCAAGTGCTTGTCGAGACTCAGTATTTATTTTGTTGTCTCCAGCTCTACTGGAGCCATCTTGAGCTGCATGCTTGGGGCTCACTTTTCTCACATCCTCATTACAAGCAAGGTTTGCGACTCTGCTCAAGGCCGTCAAAGAAGATGCTCTCTGCTATGAGCCCTCAGGCGGGAAGTCCCCTGCTCTGACAAGTCCTCAGTCAACAGCTGCACCTCTTCCCACTCTGTCAAGACCATGAGCCCCGTGCTTCTCAGAAGCAGCCTCATACAGGGCTTGTATCTGCAGGACCACAAGGAGCGGTTGCAGCTCTGGCTGCCCACATACGGTCTGCTCATGCTGGCGGGCTACATCCTGCAGCTGCAAGTGCACATTGATGCTCTTGGTATACATCTCTCAGGCAAGCTTGCAGACCTTCGACCTTGCCAGACTCCACTGACGTGCTGGGAGGTGACCCGTGTCCCTGTGTGTCTCACCAACCGCTCGGCAGGAGCAAAGTCCTCTTTGTTAAACGCCATCTGTCGTGGGCTTCTTGTGCTGACTGCAGGTATTCCCCTGAACAAGCTCCTCTACAGTCTGAGCTACACACTACTGACAGGCGGATTGGCCGGCTTGATCCTCTCATTCCTTCATATTTGGGTATGCAGCTGATTCGGACGATTCATTCCAAGTTGGATGAGTGCTGTATGTATGAGAAGAGTGCCATGGGGCTCATCTCAGCAGCTTGAGAACTATAAGGGCAGCTTCAATCTTGGGCACAAGCGTCACTAGCATGTACTTGAAGCTTCTATTGGGGAATACTCTTTGGGTATCATATGTTCTGCACTGAGATCCTGCAGGTCGACCTTCTCGGCATCGTAACTCCTACAAGATTGTTCGAGTGGATGGGCAAGAATCCTCTATTTCTCTTCATCTTTGCTGTAAACGGAATCTTTGAACTGCTCCTCCGCAGTGTATTCTGGCAACACCCGCAAAACAATCTGGTGAAAGCTCAGCTGACCTCTGCTGCTACCTCTGCTTCTACCTTGTCATAGCAGCACTTCTGCATGCACGTCGCACTGCAACCGCAGAAATCACCTAGCAGGCAAGCTTATATTGGCAGCAGGAATCACCTAGCAAGCAAGCTTATCTTGGTAGGAGGTTGGCACCTGCAGGTCATCGTGTTCACGGACCCACTGCATCACACAATATCAGATACTGAGTGTGTTGTCTGCATCGATGGCAGGTGAATGCCTTCAAGGCTTACATTATTAGCCCCATTGAGGCAACATTGGGACTGTCTTCAAGTTGGCACGTTGCTGTAATCGTGATCACAGAGATTGTCCTGTGGTCCTTAGCTTCAGGGGTCCTACACATCTTTGGTATATACTTGAGATTCTGAATAGATCTCCCGTAGCAGTGTGGCAAAAGCGATCACCTGTTCAGTGACCCAACCTGGTCGAGCTCTCCCAGTTGCCTGTGGCATGCACAGTGCGACCCTGCTTCCCTCACAATTCATCTAACTGCCATCTGCCAACAATGGAAATTCTAAGCAGCTACCCTTGGCTAGAAGCTTCGAGCATGGAAGCGTGTAAGAAGCTGTTATCAACTATGCGCAAGAACTTGGACCTCAATATCAGTTTTTGTCATCTGCAAGCACCTCGAAACTTTATCGTATGGGATCACCATCTCGGGATCAGCCATCTTGTATAAGTGTTCGAGATGGATTGAAATGGAATGCTGAGCAGCCACCCTTGGCTGGAAGCTTCGAGCATGAAAGCATGTAAGAAATCTATCAACTATGTACGCAAGAAACTGGCCATAACAGCTACCTTGTAGGAATGAACGGGATGGCTTGTCACAAGGTGTCACATTCCACAGGGTGCATGTCAGCATGAAGACAACTGGCAACAAACATTTGCCGTCAGGGATGTGCAATCTCTCAGCCATGCCCGAATTTTTTTGGAAGTAATAGATCAAGGAAGAGCCTGCGCCAGTAGAGCCTGCGCCAATGGACGAGGAGTCCATTCTCGGTGCCACGACTTAAGGCTGCGCGGAACTTATTGACAAGGCCAAAGGCAAGCTTACAAAGGAGGAAAATGGGCCAAGGAGGTCGCTCAATTCCCAGGTTTGCTAGAAGATGCCACATGGTTAACGAGCCGAAGTGTGATGCAAAGGCATCACTCATCTTATTGTGGCAACCGAGAACCTGCTACAAGTGGCACCTCTGTTCCCAGCTGCAGATAGAATCAACCCTGCAGTGATGATTCAAATGTGGTGAATATACAAGAAGATTAGCTAGGGGTCATGTTGGACCTCGAAGCTGCTATCTTTGAGCAAAGAGGTGGAATATGTGCCAATATGATCTAAAAGAGGTGGAATATGTGCCACAGGCAAAATTGCAGAGGACCTGCACAACAATCAACATGACAAAAACAGATGTGAATTCTCAAGCCTTAGTCTGGTTGTGAACAAGTAGCTGGAGTGTGTTGCTCCACGGTATGCAAATCAGCTACACATTGCTAAGGTACTGGCAATGTATGCAGCAACTAGAAATTGCGAAGCAGGTCAAGGCTGACATGACAACCCCCGTAAAATGCAGCACTCACCAAGAGCTGCTTCAACATACAAAGAGGCGTCCAGGAAAAGTCCTGTCCCTGGAGAGTAACGTATGGGGTCATTGTCATCTGAAGCACCCACCTCTCCTCTGCAAAAGTGATGCACCGAAGTACAGTCCTGAGCTAGCAGGTAGTATTCATGCTTCATGTGCACGGCAATACCATAGGATGCTGACATTTACCATTGGATCTAAACTGGGCTCATACAGGGGTGTAAGAGGACAACCCATTGTTCTGCATTCACAACAAGTTTAGAAGCAGCATCATATGATACCTGGAAGCTTAGGTCTTTGATGCGGTCCCAAAGCTCCTCTTGCTTAGTCAAGAGGGTCTTTACAGTCTGCACAGCATCAAGTAGACATGAGAATGCACCACAGTGACCAGGGAACTTGAGCCAATGTATGTGTGACGTGCAGGAAAGGGATGTTCAACAACCACCATCAGCTAAGCAATGACTTATACAGCATGAAGCAGCTCAACAAGATAATTGCATCCTAGACCCACCATCTTCGTTTCTGCAAGCTCAGCTTCTAGTTGCTTGACTCTGTCCATAGCAGGACCAGCTGTCTCCTCTAGTGTTACTTTGGCAGCTGGTGGCATGGGGGTGGTTGAGCTCAGTTGATTGACCTGAACAAACATCATGTCTAGAGGCATCAGCCACAATTGACAGCGTACAGTGACCAAGTGCAGCTGTGTTTGAGAGCAAAAGCATGTCAGTCCCTACTCTAAAGTAACTGTTGCTTATGAAATTCACCTTGTTTTCCAGGTGCTCGACCCTCTTCACAATCTGAGTGGAATTCCTTGAATCCTCGTGAAATGAGACAGTAGGAGACCCACTGCTCACTGCAACACTTGATGGCTTGTCCATACTTGTTGCACTCTTTGCAGGTACATCGTTGGTGGATGGTGGCTGACTGATGGACAGCTTGTCCGAAGTCTCAGCAATCCCTAAAATTCTCTTGCAGAAGACGGCGATACTTGAGATGAAACTGAAAAGGAACGCAAGTAACAAGCTGGGCCCATGCATCTTAGACAAGTCTCCCTTTCCTGCAATAGTGCACAAAAGCTGCGCAACATGTCAGCTGCTAAACATGATGAGTTTCTCACTGTATGCGTGGAGCAGTAGAATATCAATGACTGAGAGTCTGCTAAGATCTGCCAAGTGATCCTTCTATACTCAGTAGCCTCCCTTGATCACAACAGACATGAATATGCAACTCAAGACAATGTCTGGTGTCCACTGAGGACGGTCGTCAAAGGTGATCGAGATTGCCTGTGGGCTTCTTGATGCCTCCGTCAAGGTTCTGCTGTGGATACACCATCCCCTGTGAGGAGGATGACTTCGTGGAAGGCAGGGCTTGAGAAGGGGCTGCCATCCTGTCCCCAGCCTCTTCGTCATCAGATGACAAGTCAGACTGATCCCTAGTCGGGGTTGCGCCTGTGGGCAGATGCTTTCGACTTTTGCCATTGGCCAGCATCTTGCGTCCTGACGGCGCTAGCGGGCTTCTGCCCGCAGCTGCAATACTGGAAAGCAAGCGTTCTGCTTGCTCGCCACCCACTGCTTCCTGATTGGAGCTTCGGCTTGTGAGACGAGATAGCTCGCCATTTCGCAAGGCCTGCCAAAGCGTCATGGCAGGACAATCGTAGTATTACAAACAGCACAATGACTACAAAGATAAGTGCATCTGTAGGCGGCTAGCGTGAGATGATTCAAACGCAAAGGTGATAAAAGCAGACCTCTTCCACAACAGGTGCGAGTCGCTCCAAGTCCGCCGATGTGTATGAGATGAGCTCTCGCTGAGACATAGAATTTGGATCATCAGCTTCTGATTCTGACATCTCTGTGCCCGAATCTACATCCTTCCCCTGCATCCAAACATGCTCAGGTGTCAGTAGGATGTAAAGCCCTCAAACTTTGACACAGAGCTCTGAGGAATTTTTGTTTTCCCCCTCAGATCAGCAAGTTCCTCTCTGATGCGCACGCTAGTTACAACTGGATTACATAAGCCCACTGTCAAAGTACCTACCTACCTTCCACTTTTGAGAGGCAGATCGCCCTCTTCCAGCGACACGGTCTGTGTCATGCTCGCTCTCCAGGTACAGTTCTCCAGATTGCTGAGCTCTTAAAATCTGCACCAAGGTCGAGAAAGTCTACAATTGTACCAGCACCACCACCAGCACCACCAGCACAATCATTCGTTCCCAGCCTTTCTCCTGAACCCTCTGCTTACTTCGCAGCAGGTTGTGCGTAACATGGTAATTTACTGCATTGATATATAAAGTCGTCATTGCCGCTCTGCTACCAACAAGAGAAATGAGCCTTCAAGCTCGCGGGAACTCAGCTGCAAGGCATCTAGCAAGAGGGGCTGTGATGGAATGAACCAGCAGGATGTAGCCCCACTATCAACAGACCAAAAGCCTACCTTGACTTGGCTGTCACAGTACCTTAACGATTTCAGGATCTTTCCATGGTCCTTTGTCAGATGTTAAGCAACCACCTGGATGATCTTGACACTTGCACGTCCCTCCAAAGAAATCAGGAAGTTGGCTGCAACCCAATGTATGCATCTGAGATGCCTGGCCAGGAGAAGAGCCCAAAGTTGTGGAAAGGACACAAGCTGCCGGTGGTGTAGGATAATAATAACAGGGTTGGCTTAGCTAAGGAGATGTGCATCACCACATCCTTGAAGAGTGAGAATAGCAAAGTACCTGGGATCAATAACCTCACACAACTTCTGTTGATACTTGGAACCTAGAAGCTGCAAACCAATACAGCGTGTGAGTCTAGTACTTGTGACCAGCCAACAGGAATTTCATTGCAACGCCCAAGCAGCAGTCCACGCACTTAACCTCGTGCCAGGATTACAGTCATGAAAGCAAGCCCAAAACTCCATCTGCTAAGCCTGCTAGCTCTTGACTAACTCCTGGCTCTGAAAGTGGACCTAGCTCTTGACTAACTCTGGCACTCAGATTGGACATCTATCGGCGATCATCCTTAACATACTTCGACTACCTCAGGCGTTGACCAAGAAATAGAACCACAAATGCTTTTCTAGTGATGCATGCCCAATAGCCATGACTATCTATATCAATGCTGCAAATGCAGGAGCAAACATGGCCAGGAATCTCGCAGTCACACCGCCTCCTCTTTAACATGCAAGAAACCTCAACAAACAGAAACACAACTGCATCTGATGCAGATTCACATCCACTAAAGCAGATAACCCTTGCTAACATGAAACATGCAGTGGCTGCAGCTACATGACAGAAATGACTGGCTACTGCACAGCTTGGCATCCAAGCAGAGCTACTGACTTACATGAACTTTGGATGCTGTTTTCGGATCAATGAAGCCCTTCACCGTGTTCCAGATGAGTTGGAAAGCTGGACCAGTGTTGATGATGAACATGCGATTGAGGCTCTGCTCGGCAGATCACAGACAGACGAAGGATCAAGCAGCTTGCAAATGCTCAGCACTTGCCGTCCAGGGATGCTAGAATGACCTACTGCACCCAAGACCCCCTACCACACAAGGTGCTCTGTCAAAGAGCCACTGACAAGCTTGCAATTTGACTGTTGCAAGACTCCGTGTCAAAGAATCATCAGACCTCCGGGTAATTATCACTGTCAATTTTGCTGACAAGTTTCAAAAGCTCCCTTGCGCTTCCTGTGAAATGCTTGAGACCCTGGGAGAATGTGCAAGTAAGACACAAGGCGCAAGTGCATCAGAAATGTCAAATTGCTACTGCTGGGCTGCCCTATAAGAAAGGTAACACATATACTGTAAACAGAACTTGACAGCATCTTACAAGCTATCTGACACAAGCCCAGCTGTGGCACTTTCCCGTCCAGCTTACTTTATTGACAAGCTAGCTGCCTCAATCACATCCCTTAGGGTTGAGGCAGACTTAGCTTACCAGTCCACTGACATCCAGTATGGTCGTCGTCTGGTCGATGTGCTTTCCAACTGCCACGGAGCAAGCAGGAAATTTTGTGCTGTACGAGCGCTCAAACTCTTGTACATGGTACTTCAAGTATCTCTCAAATGTGGTCAACTTCAGGAGCTTTGGAACATCAACCCTCCCCATCCTCTCAAAGTACACTGGCCTGCCTTCTCTGTCAACGCCATGGTGGCCCTGAGGGTAGAACTTCTTGACTTCCTCGAGCTCCTCAAAGACAAAGTCCTGCATGGCACATGACAGCTCCCGTCAGGTCACTGCCTGTAACAAAACCCAATGCCACGGACCGGGCTACGAGACATTGTGTGCACACAATGAGGCACCTGAAAGGCACTATCATCGACCCTGCAGACGTGACTAGATCAGATGTCAATTCCTTAAACAGCTGAGGCAAGAGCTTCCTGCACTGGAAGCCTGCACAAGTGATGAAGCACAGTAGTGGACACTAGGTACGGCAATCGGCGCGCTGGGCTCGCTAAAAATAGACACCTTCAAGGACAGAAGCTGAGCTGGCCACCACGGTCTGCCACTCTCATGCAAATACACTCCACAGCAATCGACACCCATATCTATCACTCTTAGCAAATAGCTATGGAGTACCTACTCGACCATTACCTCCTCAATGTTGTCAGTTCCGAATTCCTCCCTCCACTTGAGCATGTTCATCCACATGTGCTTGGCTTTCTCCATGTCAAACTTCCTTGCCTTCAAGAACCTAGATACACAAAGCTACATTGTCAGGACTCTCTGACCGGATTCAGGGCAGCTCTAAGTACCCCAGGCATGCAGGAAAGCGAGGTTCCTGTTGAAATTTCGAAGGAGCCGCCTTGATGTCACACCATCTTGTTGTGCGGAGGCACCCGACATGCGCTCGACAACCCATTTGCATGCTCGTCGTGAAGTTGTCGTGAGTGAGCAGTAACGATACTCAGTTGCCCGATCAATTCGTCTGCTGATCAGGGGGGGCTTTGTGCCTGCTTGCAGGAGCACCCCAACCTGTCCTTTCCCTGCAGCAAATTAAGCTTGCATGCTACACTCATCTGGGCTACTCCCCTTGTGCAGCAGGCTCCACACAGAGCGGCCAGGAAGGCAAGGGCAAAGAGGTGCAGAGCTGCCAGTCGACTCAAGAGAGTGAGTCGCTCGGCTCCTGGTATGGAGACCAGAGTACGGTGACTGGACCAGGGGCTTCCCATCGAATGCATCAACGACCACTGCAGGCACGAGTAGCCGACACGCCAGGCTGAGCAATGGGGTGGGGAGGAGTGGCACCTGAGGAGCGTGTGGTAGTTGTCGTGTCTGGCGGGGAGGAGACTGTCAGCCAGCAGGAGCTTGCGGAAGTCGTCGACCGCCCTCTGCTCCTCCTCGGACCGGAAGTCCTCGATGGCCTGCAGCTTCTTGAGGGCCTCCCGGCGCTGCTTTTTCTTCTTGATGGAGTTGGTGCGGAACTTCTTGGCCGCCAGGATGGCCCGCAGCGTGCTCATGCGCGTGCGGCGGCGCGCGTCGTCGCCGCTGCGGGCGGCGGCCTCGTCCGCGGTGTCGCGCTGCTCCTCCTGCAGCAGCTTGCGCAGCCGGTCCTCGTCCTTGGACTCGCGCCGCTGCAGGCGCCGCAGGCGCTTGCGCGGCTCCACGTCCTCGGACGCCATGCCGGCGGGCGNGGGGTGGCTCGGATGGCGAGGAGGAATGGCGGGCGGGAGGGGGGGGCGGCGGCGAAGTCACCAAGGGAAGAGACGCTTCGCTTCGTGGGCACATGGCGCGAGCCGGGGACCCCGCCCCCACCCCCCCGTCCTCCCCGAGCAAAGCGAACGGCGGCTACAGTTTCCGACCGAGCGGCTGCACAATCGAAACGAATGACGGTGGCTGGCTGATGCACAACCAGCTCTTCCACTGCAGTGCAACGGGCGTGAGAGGCCAGCCCAATGGAATGCACAGGGTGGTCCGAAACGGCCGGATGGCGCAGGCAAGGCGCGCGGGGCGCATGAAATGAAATGGAGGCCAATTCAAGCCGACACGTTGTTCAGGCAGAGTCTAACTAAACAGGGCTACAGAATACGGAAACCGAAACCAAGGTGCCTAAGGTGACATCAGTACCCACTGGTGAGAAAGAAAGTGCTCGCCCATTGAGAATGGGGGCTGGAACAACCAGCCCGAAAAAGAATGAACAGAGTACGAGAATGGGGCCAGGGGAAGCGCTAAGAAACAGAAACAAAGCAGCTACGAGACACTCAGTAACCCCTGCCAAGCAGCCGCAGATCAGAGATGCTGGGCTCCTGGAAGTGGGTCCCCTGGCCAGAGCCAGAGGCAGCAGCGAGGGCTCTGCCGGCACGAAGGTGCAGCGCCCGGGCCATGGACCTCTGCAGCGAGACGGCCAGGCGCATTCGATACACTTGCGCCCGCGACCCGGCTGCAGGGAAGTCTACCGGCTCTCCATGGAAGCGCCGGGCGATGGTGTGGCGGGCGAGCTGGGTGAGCAGCTCGAGCCACCGAGCGCCCAGCGCCCCATGTGAGAAAGCGCGGCCACTGGTGAGCACAAAGAGGAAGGGGGGGAAGGCGCGGGGGGCGCGCATGAAATGAAATGGAGGCCAATTCAAGCCGATACATTGTTCAGGCAGAGTATAGGGCAAACTTAATGATAATGAGGGCTACATAATACGGAGACCTAAAGTAAGGTGCCTAAGGTGACATCAGTACCCACGGGTGAGCACAAACAA
Source organism: Spirogloea muscicola (assembly GCA_009602725.1). Taxonomy (NCBI): domain Eukaryota; kingdom Viridiplantae; phylum Streptophyta; class Zygnematophyceae; order Spirogloeales; family Spirogloeaceae; genus Spirogloea; species Spirogloea muscicola. Next base: position 52,880 of record WELB01000277.1, on the reverse strand, counting down.
ATCCGACGAGCAAACTTGGGGAGGTGTAGCGCCGCCACGAAAGCCGGAGGCCTGACTTAGAGCGCGCCCTGCACGTTGATGAAGAGCCAATGCTTGCGAGTACGCGCATCAACCAGCCGGGCCAGATGCTGAATCAGGGAGGACCATTTTACGTTGTAGCCTCCATAGATATCCATGGCACACAGATGAAGATGGTCCCCTCGGGGATGGTCCTGGTAGTGCCGCTCCTTCTTGCACTCCGCGCTGGACGTGGCCCAGCCAGAGACGGTTGACGTGGGTGCGCCAGCCTTGTATGCATCGATCAGTACCACGTCCAGGAGCAGACGAGGCCCACCGCCCCGGGGGTTGGCGACCACGTCCAGACGTCGCACGTATGGCTTGCCGCGCCTTGAGGAGATTGGCATGATGCCGGACACCTCCATCGCCGGATGATACCCCGCCTCTCGCACAATTCCAAACATAGTGTCCCTGGTAAGTCGTGGGAGGCAATGCGCTCACCCCCCTCAACACATCTCAGCATATGAGCAGCTAGATCGAGCTTGTCATAGGAAATGTGGCCACACTCGCACTGGCGGATTCCAGTCAAGCCAGGGGGGGGGGAGGCCGAGGTGGTGGAGAGCTGTGCGGAACAGGTTGTCTGTGAGCCGAAGGGACTCGTATATCGACAGAGCGTTCAGCCACTCAGACGCGCCCGGGGAGCTGAAGGAAAGGAGCCGGGTGAGGCCACGTCCATCGTCCTTGAGCAGTCCCTTCAATTCAGAGGCGGCCTGTATGTCCGCAGCGTGAGTGTAGTGCGCCTGCGCTTTCCTGTCAGAACAGCGTGCCCATGCCGCAAAATCTGCATGACCCTCTGCAAGTGTTGGTAAAGAGCGCGAGAGGTCATGCAGTGCTGCGCTTAGGGAAAGCTGGAAGGGCAGGTTCCCTGTTGCAACACCCGCTATAGCGGGTGCTAAAACAGCCTGGCCCCTCAGGATGAAGCGACTTGAGATGGTGGAGGCCACTTGGGCCCAGCAACCGAGGTGAGCTGCTTAGGACAGGCGAGCCAGTGGACGGCACCCAAGGCCGCCTTTGCTGGTAGGAAGGGTACACTGTAGGATGGCAGCCGGCATGGCGGATTATTTGGGATGGTCCACCAGGCCGTGAAGAGCCTGTTGGAGTCTGGAGTCCACGGTAGAGTAGGTGGCGCTTATAGCAGAGGTGGGGGGTACAGTCCGCAACAGGTAAGTGGGACGCTGGGCCACACAGCGGGTGAGGATGGCCACCGCAAGCTGCGCGTCCTGTAAGGACGGGAGGGCCGGGAGGGACTGGAGATGATTCTCAAGGGTGGACTCCACAACTTGTTCCACATGCGCAGCAGCCCCCAACGGGGCTCCAAGCACCACCATGCCGAGTGGTGGGTCTGGCACCCAGCCGGCAGCTTGATGGAGGGAGGGATGCCGGCTGGAGACCAGGCTGAACACTTCTCGGGCCGGATGTTGAGGCCGAGGCTGTGGACCTCGCGCTCCAATGTGCTGTAAGCGCTGGTGACCCACCAGCGCTTGGGGGTCCCACCATGGTGGTGTCGTCGGCATAGCTTGGGATTAGCACAGCAGGGTGGGCCTCTGCCGTATTACGCAACGTCTGTGCCAGTGCAAAGAGGAACCCACCCACAGGGTCTCCCTGCCGGGTGCCTGTGCTGGATTGCAAGACCACCTGTGACGTGCCCGATCCCCTAAGCAGGCGGGAGGGAGCTCCGTAGGAGCACCGGAAGAAAGGGATGAGGGAGGGAAAATGCGTGTGCAAGCTCCTCGGCGATGACACCTCTGTCAACGCTGTTAAACACATTCTTCACGTCCACTGACAGGGCCATCCAATCGGGATTGCAATCCAGGGCAACACGTAGACCATGAACCACTGTCTCCGCGCCCGCAGACAGCCCTGCACCAAACTGGTGGGGGGAGAAGTGGAGCTGCGCCGCCTCTCTGTTCTGCTGGAATAGGGTCTCTGAAACCAGTCGGGTAAGGACCTCGCCCATCGCAATTGGTCGAACGCCTCCGGTGGGCTTGGAGAGAGCGAGCAGGGTGCTGCTGGTGAGTGCCGCCCGGGCCTTGGGTGGGAGAAGGCCGCGCGCCACCGCTTGGCACACTCTGTGCAGCAGACTGAAGTCACCCGCCTCGTCGTCCAGCCAGAGCTCGCGAAGGTGTTCAAAGAGCATGCCCGAGGCCCTTCCAGCAGCTGCTTTCCGGCTCTGCACCAACCCCTGTCCGAAGGGCTGCTGGATTGAGGTCCACCAAGGTCGGGGGCTGGAACTCCTCGAGCCAGGGGGGTAGGGGGGCTTGGGGCAGGGGGGTGGAGGGGTCCTGAGAGCGGGAAGAAGAAAGCGGCTGCTGATATGAAAGAATCGGCTGTGAAATGCCAGCCAGATGCATACAGGTGTTCATGACGGAGCCAAAGGCTAGGCAGACAGGGCGCCCTCAATACCCCCGTGTCAGCAGTAGGAAGTCAGATGAGCTGAGTAAGGAACAGCGGCTGTGAACGGAAGTGGCTCTCCCAAAGAGAGAAGGCGCGCGGGGCGCATGAATTGAAAGGGAGGCCAATTCAAGCCAATACATTGTTCAGAAGTGGCTCTCCCAAAGAGAGAGAGAAGGCGCGCGGGGCGCATGAATTGAAAGAAGAAAGTGCTCGCCCATTGAGAATAGGGGCTGGAATAACCAGCCCGAAAAAGAATGAACAGAGTACGAGAAGGGGGCCAGGGGAAGCGCTAAGTAACAGAAACAAAGCTGCTACGAGACACTCAGTAACCCCTGCTAAGCAGCCGCAGATCAGAGAATTGAAAGGGAGGCCAAAGAGAAGAATTGGGGGGGCACGGGCTGTGAAAGCCAGCCAGCCAGGTACATGTCCAACGCTGCTGCAGTTGTCCATCTGCGGAGCCGGGGAGGCCGCATGGCCGCCGCCGCCTCCGCGTCGCCGCTGCCCATCCTCCAGTACCGCGCCCGGCTGCTGGAGCTCGTCGCCGCCAGCCCCGTGGCCGTGGTCATCGGCGAGACGGGGTCCGGCAAGACCACGCAGCTGGCGCAGTACCTGCTCGCCGCGGGCCTGGCCGGCGACCGCGCCGTGGGCGTGACGCAGCCCCGGCGTGTGGCCGCCGTCTCGGTCGCCAGGTCCGAGCAGACGCGATCACGCGACCGCTGCCAGACGTCCCGGGGGCTTCTGGAGAAGCCGTGGACAAGCGGTCACGACCGGCTGGGCATGGGCCTGACGTGTTGTGGCCTGCTCTTGCAGGAGGGTCGCCCAGGAGATGGATGTGCAGCTAGGCGAGGTGGTCGGGTACTCGATCCGCTTCGAAGACCGGACGTCCAGCCAGACGAGGATCAAGTACCTAACCGACGGCTGCCTGCTGCGGGAGTGCTTGGACGACCCCCAGCTCAGCAACTACTCCATCCTCATCCTGGACGAAGCGCACGAGCGCAGCCTCAACACGTGAGCAGACACCGGCGGCTGCTCCTCTGCCTCCACTTGTTTACCCGCTGCTGCTGATATCTCCCCACTGTGCTCAGAGTCCCCCCCCACAAGCGGTCACGATGACGTGCGTAGGCCCAAGCCAGTCACTCTCCTATTGCTCTATTCCCATTCTTTCGATTCGGCAACCTTGATTACATCAGGCGACCAATTTCGGTCACATCATCAACAGTCCTTCGCAACCTGCTGTTGGTCGTGCACCTCAATCGGTGGCCATCTTCTCCTTTCCAATGTTTGGTGCACTCACGGCATTGGCTGGCATTGTAGGGAGAAGCAGGGCTTCATTGTTGATCGCAGCACGCCTGCGACTCATGTAGTTTCCTCGTCTCCTTTGCAGCGACATTCTCTTTGGACTGCTCAAGAAGCTCGTCAGTCAGCGGCAGCCCGGGCTCAAGCTGGTGATCACGTCTGCCACGCTTGACGGCCAGCATTTCTCCAAATTCTTCGGTGGTTGCCCAGTCCTTAACGTGCCAGGCAGGCTCTTTCCTGTACAAATACTTCACAGCTTGGAGAAGCCAACGAGCTACTTGGAGTCTGCGGTGGAGACGGTCTTAGGTATGCTTGCTTTCCACTCATTGGAGTGCACAACAACTTCTTCATGTAGCACCGTGGCCTCTTAGGGTGCCACCTTGCAGGCACATGGATTATCATGTAGCACCGCCAGCAACTTGTACTGAGCCGCAGGCAAGGTACAAGCGGCCGTCAAGTCATTGTTGTTAACCTAGCCTCTGCTATCCAGCGTCCTCTACTGTTGGATGCATCACTGGAGCCCAGAAGCTAAGCAGTACCCTGCATGACTAGCCCTGAGCCGTCCAGTTGGAAGAATTGTGCAGACATTCACAGGAGGGAGCCAGAAGGGGACATTCTGCTGTTCATGACAGGCCAGGATGAGATTGAGAAGACAATAAAGAAAGTCCAGGATAAAATCAGCTCCTTGCAGGAAGGCGAATGCATGGATGCTCTTATCCTCCCCCTGCACGCCTCCCTTCCACCAGAATTTCAGGTAACCGCCACCAAGCGTGCACCGAGAAGTGTGCACGGTCGCAATGTCATGGTGAACCAACACTATATGTCCTCAATCCTGTGACCTCCAACCCGCTGTTGTTGCATCTCTGATGAATTTCTTCATCTGTTACACACCTCCAATAGCTGCCATTTCCACCTAATACTGCATTGACGTGCAAAGCTTTCGGCAAGATTCAGCAGACGTCGGATCTTTGTTTGTGCAAGCCTCGGGTATAGCAGTAGAATGCAAGTAAGTTTTGATTGTCTCATCAACCGATGGATGATCTGTACTGCAGGCTCGCGTCTTTATGCCGCCACCTGCCCATTGTAGGCGGATAATTGTAGCCACCAATATTGCTGAGACATCCCTGACCATGGATGGCATTGTCTACGTGATTGATCCCGGCGTGGTGAAGCAGAGGCAGTACAATCCTGTCACTGGCATGGACTCTCTTGTGGTTGTTCCCATCAGCAGGTTGTCGGCCTTGCTGGAGCTTGTGTATTGCTGCTATATAAGGCTGCTTTATAAGGCTATATGAGGCCACGTATGCACAATGTGCAGCAGAGTTTGTGAATAATCTGTGTTGCACGTTGCCAAACACATGCTGGACGGGGGACGATGACGATTGCAGCTGCCATGCATGAACTGCATAGGGCTGATAACAACGTCCTGTCAGGGTGCAGGCCACACAGAGAGCCGGTAGAGCTGGCCGCACGAGGCCGGGAAAGTGCTACAGGCTGTACCCCAAAACTTATCATGATCAGGACCTGCCCGAAGTTACGGTCCCGGAGATACAGCGTTCATCCCTTGCAGCAGTGGCACTTCACCTGAAGTCGCTTGAGTTAGAGGCAATGGACCTCCTAAATTTTGAATTTCTGGATCGTCCTTCGACCAAGGCGATGGAGGATGCTCTGAGACAGCTCTATGTACTTGATGCAATAGATGGCGATGGCAAGATTACAGACTTGGGCAAGCAGATGGCTGGTATGTTCGTAGCATGTCCAAGTGGGGTGTATGGTAGACTGCACGATTGTGCAGGCAGCATGCATTCTGTTGTGGTCATATCCAGCGCAGCTGTATCTAGAGTGGGTGCTCAGCAACCTGTCCTTCCGCCATTTTCCTGCAGTCTTGCCTCTGGAACCTGCGCTTGCAAGAACTCTACTGGCTGCGCTGGAGCTGGGCTGTTTGAGGCGAGCACTGTCAGTGGTGGCCATGCTGTCCTGTGAGTCTTTGCACTTTGAAGGTCCCCGGCATGATAGGGCCACCGACAAGACCAGAGGCAGGTTGCCGGATGGGGACGGACTTGGAGATCACATAATGCTGCTGCAGATCTGGGAAGCTTGGGAGCAGGTTGGGTTTGACGTGGAGTGGTGCAAGCAGAAGGGCCTGCACGTCAGGTCGATGCGATTTGCGAAGGATGTTCGGAAGCAGTTGGCTACAATCCTGGAGCAGAAGCTGCACCAAAGAGGACGTTCAGACAAGTCTGGAGCTGACAGCACTAGGAGGAATGAGTCAGCAGACAAACAAGGCCAGCCCAGTACGTCTGCTGCTGGTACACAAGCTGTTCGGAGAGCCATCTGCCTGGGATCTGCCGGGAGGCTTGCCAGGAGGATGCCCAAGCACAACGGATACAGGACTGTGAATGACAAGGCTCAGCTTGTACAAGTGAGAGCGGCCAACACCAGGCTGTGAGGCTGTAACATCTTCAATTTCTCATCATGCTGGTGTTATTGGGTCAAGTGGCACATGCTTTTCCAGTGCTATGACTTTATTGCTGCTGCCTGCAATCTAACTCAAGGCCTTTGTCTCCACTTGTTCATGTCCATCTCCCTGGTGACGTCTGCAGCTACATCCCTCCACAGCAGCATTGAAAGTTGATGATGATGGGTTGCTGCCTGAGTGGGTCATCTATCATGAGATCGTTGCAACGACACGCCCGTTCATGAGGAGCGTGTGTGTCGTTGAAGAATCATGGGTTGCGCCCCTGCTACCCAAGTTGCACAACGTCAATGTCCGGCGACTGAGGTGAGCTGCTCCAAGGCTCCAAGTTTCTCCAGTCACACAGCCGCACATTGTTGGTTCTGGCGCAATACAAATGCCTCATTTGTGATGCCACGGATGTATAACCCGTAAAGCACGCTTGCTTCTTGTCGTATGCAGTGGGCGGCCAGCAAGTGATACAAGTGCAAACGTGGGACCCTGCGCAAGAGAGGGGCGGTTGCCAGCACAGCTCACAATGGAGATGGTGAAGTTGGAAGGTGGTGACATGTTGGACGCAGCGAGAGAGAGGTTCCTGGCACGCAAGCGTGCACGGGCAGCATAGGCTGCACGGGTGACAGGCGAGAGGCTGCTTGTCGTCAAGCACATTCCAATCGGCATGCATTGATTAGCAATGGTTTTCCCAGCCCATAGTCCCCCTTCCTTGTCCCTTTTCAATCTGATTATAAATTAGCATTTTGCAACAAGGCATCAAGCTATCAACTGGGTGCATCGGCGGAAGCAAGGGGGTCCCTCTGATAAGCATTAGAGTGCCCCAAAAAAGGCCAACCAACCTTTAGCAAGCCTGCTGGAGTATATGGGGCTCGGCATGTAACACTGAGAGGCCTTTGACGCTGGACTGGCTGTAAGGCCTAGCAGCTCAGAGCGTGCATCTGGCATCTGTGCTTGTGAGAGATGAGAATGAGTATTAGCTCTGTAGCCCAGAAGCGATGATGGGTGTCGAGTAAAGGGCACTTGCAATGAGCGCAAGTCCAGCAGACACGAGGATGAGCAAGCTGCAGGCTTGGGTTCTGATGCTGGAGAGTTCTGGTTATCCTGCATCCCTGGCAGGACCAGGAGAGGCAGTGGGCCTGAGGAGCAGAGTAGGAACTGCAGGAGGTGAATAGACCACTGCTGGGCTCACCGCTAGCTAGAAGATGTGGCCAATGTAGAGAGAATGAGGAGTGATGTGTAAGGGCGGGTATGAAAGCCAGTGTGCACACAAGGACTTCTGAAGTGCATCTACGCTCTGCGAAGCGGCAGAATGGCAGCTCAGGGCCCACTTGTTGTAGTAAGATGGTAAACCTGCATGTGAACTTGGTGACCAACTTACTCAGCCTTATGGGCCGAGTCAGCTAGTCACTCGGCCCACAAGGAGGAAGAAATTGGCTCTTCATTCTAGATTTCCCATTTTCCAAGGGGGCGAGGGCTGTGAAAAGCCAGCCCAGAGAAAATGTGAGTGATGTTCTGGCAGATTAGGCTCGTCCTAAATCTGAGACGATCGTGCTGCTCCAGTGCACACCCCCAGGCTATGGCTGCCACCTACCGAGTGAGGCCGGCCGGAGCCTGTGCTAGTCTCATCCTTGTGTGCAGCCATGAGCGCATCTGCATTTGGACCCCTTGACGAGCAGACGAGGAGAGTCCTTGTCCATTCTTTTGGGCTGGCCTCTCACAGCCACCAGTCAATTTGGTAGCGCTGTTTCTTCAGGAGAAGGGCATAGCTGCAGCTGAGCAGGTCGAAGCAGTGCCGCCAGTTTCGCTGCTCGTCAACAATCCACTGCGTGGCCGGCAACGTAGGTCAACGCTGGGTCCTTCACATGCCTCCCGTGACGACCACATCGACAAGGCACGTGGTGGTCCCTCCGCCAGGTCGGACGCCCACGGGGATGCGACGGTGATGGCTGGCGTCCATGAAAGGAAAGTGCTGGCCAAATCGAGAAGAGGGGCTGGCAAAGCCAGCCCCAAAAGAATGGACAATGTCCGAAGCGAGAGAAGGAGGTCCCCTCTTCTCTCGAAAAAAGCGCGGCCAGATTGACTGGTGGCTGGGAAAGGCCAGCCCAAAGGAGTAGACAAGGTCTGAAGGAGCCGGAGTGCGTCTTCCAGAGGTAGATGCGGCCTCCTTCACCACGGCGATGGGGCTCTTGCCATCGGCCGACCTCCGGGGGCGCGAGCAGTTGCTCTCGGAATTATCACCAGGGGCGGCAGCTTGGTTGTCTGCCCTGCCAATCCACGACGAGCTCCGAATGCACGATGACGCCTTCCGTATGGCGGTGCACCGCCTCCTCGGCCTTCACCCACCCTGCCTTACTGGAGTACAGCAGTGTGAGTGCGGAGAGCGCAGTTCAGACGCGGCATCGTTGGCGGCATCGTTGAGCTCACATGCTCAGGCGCGCACGGGGCGGGGAGTGGACAGGAACACACGACCTGCTGCGGAATGCGATGTTTGGCATCTGTGTCGAGGCCGGTTACACGGTGGCACTCGAGAATACCAGCATCATGCCTCCGACCGCTGCGGGGGTGGCCGCATCCACACCCGGCGCGCCGATCTCGTCGCCAGCGCGCTCGGCGGGGGGCCTCGGCTCATCGCCGACGTTGTCACGACTGACTGCGTTGTTTCCAGCAGCGCCAAACGCTCGTCGGAGGAGGCGGGCTACGCAGTCCGCCAAGCGGCGGGCGCAAAGGAACGGAAATACTCGGACCACACTGTGGGAGACGAGTTTGTTCCACTGGCAGTCAACGTGCACGGAGCCTTTGGCACGAAATGGCTTGACTTGCTTCACCGCCATGCACGACGTGTAGCGGCCCGCCGCCTCGGGCAGCAGGGCGAGCAGCCCGGCTTCAACGTCGCCGGGTCCCTCGCTCAAGTCTTCCGTATACGTTTGGCCGTCTCGATGCAGCGGTCCCTTGCCTTCGCGGTTCGCTTGCGCGCAGGCCGAGCTTTGGCAGCGGCCTCCGGCTTCCGTCAGGGCGACGTCTTTCCGCAGGCTAGCTACTCAGACTTGCATCTCTTGGCTAGAGCTTACTGAGCGTTCCCTGGCTGATGTCTTAGTCCTAGTCCTCCGTACTCCGGCTCCTTCAGACCTTGTCCATTCCTTTGGGCTGGCCTTTCCCAGCCACCAGTCAATCTGGCCGCGCCTTCTCTCTGAGTGAGCAGCTCGATTAAGGACCACAGTCCTTTTGCCAAATACGACAAAACGAAGAAGGTGCTCGCCCATTGAGAAGAGGGGCTGGAAAAGCCAACCCAAAAAGAATGGACAATGTTCAAAGCCAAAGAAAGAGGTGCTGAAAAAGGACTACACTACAAAGTGCAAGATGGTGCAGAGGGAGATGCAGAAGGCTGCTCAGTATCCACGTGTGAGCAACAGCAGATCAGAGTAACTCGGAGCAGGAGAAGCGGCACTTTGCCGAGACCCGGAAGCAGCAGCCATAGCACGGCCAGCCCGCGCGTGGACCGCATGAGCCAAAGAGCGCTGCAGCGAGACCGCCAGCCTCATCCGAAAGAAGAAGGGCTCGCCCATTGAGAATATGGGCTGGAAAAGCCAGCCCAAAAAAGAATGAACAGAGTACAAGAAGAGGGGGGGGAAGCCAGGCGAAGCCCTAAGGCGAAGCAGCAGAAATGACAAGCACACAAGAAAAAACAAAGCAGCTACTATTAACTCAGTAACCACATCCGAAAGACCTGCGAGAGGGAGCCGGCAGCATTGAAGCCTGGCGAACCCTGCCGCCGCTCGATGGCCTCCCGGGCAAGTCGCTGGAGGAGATCCAACCAGCCACTGCCAAATGCCCCGTGTACGTCAATGGTCAGTGCCGCGAAGGCATCGCCTGGAGGGTGGTCAGAGTACTTGCGCTCCTTACTCCGAGCCGCCAGAGCGACCGCGTGCCCGACGAGCGTCGCGGACCTTGCGGGGTTGGCCGAACACAAGACGATGCAGAGGGAAGCTCAGTGGGCCTTGTTCGCAACTCCGTTCGTCCATCTCTTCAGGCTGGCCTCTCTCATCTTCTTGGACGAGCTTCACGGTCTTCGCACCGCCCGTCACCGTGATCTTCTGATCCCAATGGAAAGTGCCGATCCTCGTTCTGGGCGTTCCCGCGGTGGTGGTGGGCATGACGGGGGGAGGCGCCACGCGGCGGTGCGGCCCCACGAGGCCCCTCCCCAGATGCGCATCTCCCCCCCAACCTCTCGTCTCTCGGTCTCGGTCCTGCAGGCGGCCCCGCCGCGGCCATGGCGCCGCCCCCGTCGCCGGCGGCGGCGCAGGTGCCGGAGCAGGTGCTGCTGGCGCGGCGCGGCGCCGTGCTGGGCGCCAAGACCGTCCTCAAGAGCGACCACTTCCCCGGCTGCCAGAACCGCCGCCTCCTGCCCCACATCGACGGTGCCCCCAACTACCGCCAGGTCGACGACCTGCCCATCTACGGCGTCGCCATCCCCACCGTGGAGGGCATCCGCAACGTGCTCCACTTCGTGGGCACGGCGCGCGACGATGGCGCCCGCACGCTCTGGCACAACATACGGGAGGAGCCCGTGCGTACCGCCAGCCCACACCTCCTCCGCTCGCTCCCCCTGCCCCGCCTCTCTCCTCGCCCGCGCCCGCCCCCCCGCCCCGGCTTGGCCTGGCTTGGCCGCCTGCCCTGGCTCGGGCTGCTGGCTCCGCGCGCGGGACTGGAATGTGGGTCCCTCGGCTCCGGTCCCATGGTGCTGAGCAGCCAGGCCTTGGGCGTGAGACACGCAAGCAGCCACTGCAAAGCTGGCATGCAGCTGAGCCGTCTGTATCGCAGCGTCGCCCGAACCCCGTGGGTGCGACCAGGCGAGCACCGGCCGAGCTTCGGACGAAGCGGACTGACTGGCGCTATCGTGACCAGGCATGGCTGCTCGTGGAGCCGTTCTGATCCCCTCCTACGTCCTGTGTCGGGCCGCTTCCCAGGTCATCTACATCAATGGGCGGCCCTTCGTGCTGCGGGAGGTGGAGAGACCCTTCTCCAACCTTGAGTACACGGTGCGCGGCTGCCAGCGCTGGCTCCTCTCTGGTGCGGCTGGGCAATGCAGCACAGTGCACAGGCATGTGGGCACTGGAGCTCACTCCTCGCAACTGCGTCTCGTGTCTGCTGCTTTGCACCCGCTGCAAACAGGGCATTGACAGGGCAAGGGTGGAAGAGATGGAAAGCCGGCTGAAGCAAGATGTCCTCGACGAGGCAGCAAGGCATCCTTTACTCCTCTCACTCCTGATCCATTTGTTTACACCTGTCTTCTCTGGCTGTGTTTTTTGAACAACGAATGCACCTTGGGTTGTTCGTGCTCTCAGCCGCTTTGCTACTGACAACTCGGCCCTTCCCCTTCCCACATTCTGTAGCGCAACATTCTCTTCTGACTTGCCACGTACTGCGCACCATCAGGTACAAGAACAAAGTTATGGTCAGCGACGAGCTGCCAGATGGTCAGATGGTAGACCAGTGGGAGCCTATCGGGCCAGACTCCGTGCAGACGCCCCTCGAGGTCTGTTCTGCCAGCGAGCTGCCTCTTCCTACAGTTGTGGAAGATTGTAGGCCCTGAGTGCCTTGAGCCTAGCGACTGTTGCTCAGAATGTGAACCAATTCCACCCTAGGGATGTGCCATTACAGGTCTATGAGAGCCTCCAGGCAGAGGGCTACAAAGTGGACTACGAGAGGGTGCCAGTCACAGACGAGAAGTCTCCCAAGGAAAGAGACTTTGACTTACTGGTAAGAGTAGCACCTGGAGCTCCCAAGGTGGTGAAGACTGATGTGTCCTTCAATGACTGCACTCTGCTGCGTGGGAGGTCGAGGTTGGTCACTGAGTTGACCTCTTGCGTACATCTGTTGTTCCCATTCTGAGCTGCGGGAGCTGCTCAGATGAGCAACATTGTTGGCCGCCACTTGTTACCAACTACAGTTGCAAGGTGTCTGCTGATTTCACTATTTGAATATTGATATGCCTCTTGGTGGTGTAGGTCCACAGACTGGCTCAAGTGGACGTCAACACCCGGCTGCTCTTCAATTGTCAGATGGGACGGGGCAGAACAACCACAGGCATGGTGGTTGCCACGCTCATCCACCTCTGCCGGACGCGCTCTTTGCAGAGCCCGCCGGCACTTGCAGTTGCTCATAGCGAGTCGCCTCGGAAAAGCTTCGCTGCGTTTAAAGATGATTTCTGGACTGAGGAAGGGCACCAGAAGGCCGTTGAGGAGAAACTGCGCCTGGGGGAATACAGTGTCATCCGCAGTCTGACGCGTGTCCTCCAGGTTAGCATGCTTACCTTTAAGTGCAAATCACTTGAACCTCACAAGGTCAGTGTCAGTAGCTAGGGAGGTGGCACTGATGAGCAATGGCACTTGTGCTTCTCAGAAGTCCTGTCTGTAGCTACTTTAGGTTTGTTGTAGTGGGAGCTTCTTACACCGCAGACAGCCACCTCCTTACGCAGTCCAGCTGACTCTCATCTCTGATAGGGTGGAGCAGAGAGCAAGCGCATCGTGGATGCAGCCATTGACAAGTGCTCCGCTATGCAAGTGAGCACTTTCCGACTCTCCAGAACTGATGAATGCTGAAGCATAGCAGCCTCTAACCCCATCCCTATGTTTGCAGTTGTGCTCCCCCTGGTTGCTTGGCAGAGATGAGCATGGTTGCTGGCTGCTGTCTTCAGGCAAAGTCATGAAGGCCAAGAGTCCAAGTCCGGCTGATCAGCAACCAGTGGTGATGTGGTGATTGGCAGAATCTTCGGGAGGCCATCCTGGGCTATAGGAATGGCATCCACAGACAGGCCGATGAGAAGAAGAGAGAAGCAGCTCTCAGCAACTTTGTTGAATACTTGGAGCGTTATTATTTCCTCATCTGTTTTGCCGTATACCTACATACTAATCCCTACAGCTTGAAAGGGCAAACACCCATTGAGGGTGGTTTTCAGGCCTGGATGAAGGATCGCCCAGAGCTCTACAGCATCCTGCGAAGGTCAGCTATCTATCTGATCCATTTTCTTGTGCTTGTGGGTGGAAGAGGCTGATTGTCACTCCCATCTTTCATCAACACTCCTCATGCTAGTAATACTGAGGCTACTTTGACAGACATGCTGAGTATCTGCAGTAGCACCTGAACTACTACCTGACCCGTTTATACATGCTTTGTCAAGCTTCAGGCGGTTGTGTCCTCCTGCCTGATCTACGTGAATTTATCTCCTCTTGGCTGTCAAGTCCAGGCTGCTTAGGAGAGATCCCATGGGTGCCTTGGATTATAGCAGTGGCCCATACTGCGTGATTAGTCCACAGAAGAAGCTGCACGTTGTCAGGGGCCGTGAGCTGGACATGGAAACTGTTGTGGGCTCTAGGGATGGTGGTGTTCTGGGGAGACACACTGTCTTGAAAAGTGACCACTGCCCGGGTTGTCAGAATCTGCATTTGCCCGAAAGAGTGGATGGAGCGCCCAACTTCCGAGAGGTGGCTGGCTTTCCAGGTGCCACTGATGTCCGAGTCCTCTGCAACACATGCAAGCCTGTAGATTGCCAATCCATGCTGTGCGTTTTGTATGAAACTTGTGGTTGGACTGAAATGGGCCTATGGGTTGGTGAACTCATGCATGCAGCAGTGACTACAAGGCTGGCTTTGTCTATGAGCCTTGCTTGTTCTGGTCACAGAATTATAACATGCCTGAAGCTTGCCCATAGGTCAAAGTTCGATGATCGTGCACGCTGCTTCAGTGTGCGCGACACTTGCAATTGGATCTGCATGCTCCTGACACTCTTGTCAACTGGGGTCGCTCCTGTCAGGAGGCTATTAATGGTTTGCTACCTGTAACAATGGGTATCCAGTGATGGCCAAGAAACTAGGAAATAGCAGCAGCTTGCGTGTCCTCACTGACGAGTCAGCCGTGGTGGGTTGTGCATCACGACGGAGCTACTGCTGCTTGCAGGGGCGACGGCCTGCCACTGACTGTTGCCTTGCTTCGTTGTCTCTAGTGTACGGGGTTGCCAATCCTACGGTGGAAGGCATCCGGGAGGTTTTAGCCAGGATAGGGGCTGGAGTGGGGGGGCGAAATGCTCTTTGGCACAACATGAGGGAAGAACCTGTCGTGTACATCAATGGAAAGCCCTTTGTCCTGCGCGAGCTTGAGCGGCCCTTCAAGAATATGCTGGAGTATACTGTGGGTTCAGGGCCCTCTCCTTTCAGTCCTGATAATTTTGCTGATTGGATGTCCCTTGCAGTGATAGCTGCAGGTCGTTTCACTTGCCACCCCACCATGTGCTCCAGCAGAGAGGGTCCTGCTTAAGCCACGACATTGTGTTGCTTTGCAGGGCATCGATCGGGGCAGGGTAGAGCAGATGGAAGCACGCCTAAAGGAAGACGTTCTGCGGGAGGCTGCGCAGTACGACAACACCATCATGGTCAATCATGAGTCTGAGACGGGGGAGATCTATGACATGTGGGAGCCTGTCTCTGCAGATTCGGTGCTGACACCACTGGAAGTGTACCAGCGCTTGCAGGTACCCTCCTCCATCTATGCTATAGTCCTGATGGTTGCAGGCTGAAAGTCCACTGACACTGCATACAAGGGGTTTAGGATGTAGGGCTGAGGTTTTGGGGTTGATGCCAGGATGCCGACAGTTGCCCGGCCTTACCATGGCGACACAGCTCTCTCCCATCATCTACCCGCCTGAATCCCAGACCCCAAAACCTCAGGGGGTTCAGGCGGGTAGATGATGGGAGAGAGCTGTGTCGCCATGGTAAGGCCGGGCAACTGTCGGCATCCTGGCATCCTGATACCTACGAGATGGTGCTGATGTCGTGTTTCATCCCTTGGTGGAAGACTTAGCTTCTCAGCGCAGAAGAGTTTAGGGTCAGACTCAGAACTGAGACTCAGAGCTGAGACTCAGAGCCTAGACTCAGAAGTGAGTCAGCCAGCTCTTTCAGTCTCCACCATGCAATCACTCAGTGCCCTCTGGTCCGTCAGCTGCTCACTGTTCGCATACGACTTCGAAATTGCTTGCTCAGGCCGAAGGTTACCATGTCGAGTACGAGAGAGTGCCCATTACCGATGGAAAGGCACCAAAGAGCCGCGATTTTGACGTCCTGGCCACAAGGATTGCTCCGGCGGGGAAAGACACTGCGCTGGTGTTCAACTGCCAGATGGGACGAGGGAGAACGACAACTGGCACTGTGATTGCCTGCCTGGTCCACATGAGAGTGACCAGCGGGCGACCACTGTGCATGCCAAGGCTCACTTCTGCCTCCTCGGACGTGGAGGGAACTTCATCGTCAGACTCAGAGGAAGACAAGGAGAAGGAGAATGGCACAGTCACGCCGCAGCAACAGACGCCATACACGGACCCAAGGCTGTCTTATAAGCCAGGCGGTGCGAGTCCCTTCACGGAGGCTGCTCTGCCTAAAAGCACTCCTGACCTCTTGGCAGTCAAGCCCCCTCGTCCTCAGGTTCCAGAGAGGGAAGAGGACAGAGAGCAGGCTGAGACTGTGGATGTAGCAGTGCCAGAAAGGACTCTAAAGCATCAGCCAATGCAGCTCAGAAGGTCTGTGGGCTCATTTGGGTCACTCATGACACCCACGATGCGGCAGCCGTCCCTCATTCCAGGCTTCACAATGGACGACATCCAGATAATCAGGAATCTCACGAGGCTCCTGGACAATGGTGCTGAAAGCAGGGAGATCCTTGATGCAGTCATTGACCGCTGTGCTGCGATGCAGGTGCGTGGCTCGTTGCTACTGGACCTGAGACTTTCCTGCTCTCCCTTTCTGCAAATACAGAGCCAGTGGAGGGTCCATGACTGACCAGGATATGTGTTGAGGTGAGGACCATTAACAGGTCCAAGCCTGCATGATGAAGACATTCTCCTTGTCAATGTGGCAGAATCTGAGGCAGGCCATTCTGAGGTACAGACGGACTTTCAATCAGCAGAAGGAGGACCACAGACAGAGACGTAATGCCCTCAGTCGCGGTATTGAGTATCTGGAGCGCTATTATATGCTCATTGCCTTTGCTGCATACTTAGGAAGTGACGCAGCAACTCCTAGAATGCCCAGCAGCGATAGCTCAGGGGCCTCAGCGGGAGAAGTCCTAAGTTTCAAGGCCTGGATAAGACGACGGCCTGAAATTCGACACATGAAGTGGAGCATGAGGCTCCGGCCAGCTCGTGTCTTCACTGTTCCAGTGAGCCAGCTCCAGTTCTCATGGCCATTTCACGTTGTTACGTGTTTACGGCACTTGCTCTTCATGATTCCTCTGCGCATATCAGCATTGATGTTGATATGTCTCAAGACTGCAAATTAAACGGCTTAAAATCTTGCTCAGAGATCCAAACCCATAACTATGTGCGTTGCTGGCCACACTGACGTCCAAGTTTCGTGGAGCACTGCAGGAGGTGGACACAAGATCGCAGATGCACATGGAGCAGGAGGATGCGCTCATGGAGGGTGTTGTCAAAGCCCGGTCAGGATCTGTGCTTGGCAAGCAGTCAATCCTGAAGATGTACTTCTTTCCTGGTCAACAATCCAAGATGTCCTCGTGCAACATCGACGGAGCTCCCCACATTGGCAAGGTGCATATGCACCCCTTGAACAGTCTGCGACACAGCTGCTCAGAACGCTCTGACGCCTTTATGGCAGCCTGCAAGACCTTGGCAGTCTGCAGGGTTGCGGACCCCATGGTTCCAGGATCCATAATGAGGCCATCAAGGAACCTTCATGTCTTCTGTCAAGTGGGTGTGGGAACAGGTGCAGGGGTTCCCTGTCCACAGTATGGCCACTCCTACCATAGGGGGTGCCAGAGCCATTCTGTCTCATCTGCATTCACGGCCGCCAAAGGCTGGCGAAGAGGCAAATTACACCATCATCACAGACCTGCGTGAAGAAGCAGTTGTGTACATAGATGGTATGCCCTTTGTCTTAAGGGAGTCGAATCAGCCCGTCTCTACATACAAGCACGTTGGCATTGAAGGCCCTGTGGTCAGTCACTGAGAGCTTCTGTGCCTTCTCCAGTACAACCTGGCTGTTGTCTCACTTGATGCTTTTCTGTCCACGGGTGCTGTACACTGATGTCACTGTTGGTGCCTCTCATGCTTGTTTCTGTGCTTGTGTCTTGCTACCTTGACAACATAAATTTGCTCTCGGTTGTCAGCAATTGGCGCGGTAGAGCCTAGCCATGTGTTATGTACCTGTTGGTGCTAATGACATTGTAGTCTAACAGGATCTTAGAGGCGTACCTTGTGCCCAGGTCGAGGAGATGGAGGAGAGGATGAAGGCTGATATCCTGAACGAAGCAGCACAATACAACGGGCAGGTGTTACTGCACAGGGAGGTGGTGAATGAGGCGCATGGGGGTTCTGATGTCATTGGATACTGGGACAGTGTCTCTCCCAAGGACGTGTACACACCTGCTGAGATATACTTGGCTCTGAAGCAAGAGGGCTTCCTCATTGACTACAAGAGAGTTCCGCTCACCCGAGAGAGATTCCCCCAGCCGTCTGACTTGGATGCCATCCAAAGCCGGCTCAACAGGTTGGCAGCTTTGCTTTACATGCTGGCAGCCAGTGCAGTCCAAAAGCTTGAGTACATTCCTCTGAGCTCTGGCCTGCCGCAATTTGGCTGAAAGTCGTGGTCCTCACTAGCCTGAGGTAGCAGGTTGATTGATTTCTCTTATGTAACAACCAAGCAGCTGCATTTAGTCCCACAATTTACATATTAGCATGGGCTACATTCGAGGCTGACAGAGTAATTACTTTCTACTCTGGAGCAGGTGGGCCAGCCAAGCTGAGTACCTCTTTGTGTCTCACACGGGCTTTGGGGGTGTAGCCTATGCAATGGCTATTGCCTGCGTCAGACTACAGGCTGATGCTGAGTTATCAGCATTGAGTCCTGATGCAAATCCCAGGTTGTTGGGTTGGACAACCTCATTAGAAGCCTCCGCTTCACTCCGTACTTCCGTTGAGAGCCCCCATGGGGCAAGCCTCACGACAACTGCCAAGGCTCATGCTACTCTGTCTCCGAAGGGCAAAGAAGCGGTTGCTGACCTTCACGTATCTGTTGAAACAACAGCCAGGATTCCTGGCGTCAAGGTGTGTGCTCCTATGACCCTCTGTACTTTGACAGGTCGCATGCAGGGTGCTTCTTTGATCTTGTATGCACGTGATGGTAAGGTCAATGCTTTTAACAGCCGTGATCATTCAAGCATAGACATGTTTTCAGAGGCTGTTTTTTGGATGCTAAATATGAGATGGTCTACAAGTAGGCCTGTCCATGCTGACAGGCATGTCCAAGCTGTCATGCACAGGACGAAAAGGTCATCATGAAGCTGGAGCACAAGACAGAGGCAGGAGGGGCAGAAGTCCTCTCATCACTAGCTTTGCTGAATGGCCATCAGCCAGACAGCAAGAGGGAAGTTCCAGATGACTACAAGCAAGGGAACTACCGGGACGTGCTCAGTCTTGAAAGGGTCTTGCCTTATGGGCCTGCAAGCAAGTTGGAAGTGGATTCTATCATTCACAGGTGCACGTTGTCTCTGCTTTTAACATGTGCTTCTCATGGGAAGTCTTTGTTGGTCGTTGTTGGCATTGAGGTTTTGAGGTACACACTGTGGGAGCATGTACGTTCGTGGTCCTTCACTTACAGAGTGTTCACATTCAAGCCACAATTCATGTCAATGCCCGCCACTAGTAGGACAGTCTTGCTAAAATGAATGGGCCAATTTGTTGCAGATGTGCTGCTGCTGGCAACCTGCTGGATGACATATACAGGTACAAGAAGGACCTCGACAATTGTGGAGCTTTCGAGGAGGATCATAAAGCTTACCTCCAGGACATGGGCCTCAAAGCCCTAAGGTGCAAGTCTCAGATTTATGTGCTACTGTGCCTACAGCATACACCTTATTCCTTGTTTCTTTGTGTGCTTGTTTTTCTTAGTGCTTCCCCTGGCCCCCTTCTCGTACTTTGTTTCATTCCTTTACTGTGCTGGCTTTTCCAGCCCCTATCCTCAATGGGCGAGCCCTTTCTTATTCCACCAATTTGGAGATACTTGAAGCTGTGCATAGCTTACTTGGTTGAATTTTGGAATAATCTCTTAACTGCACACTTGCTCATCATCCTGCTTTGGTTGCATGACTACCTGCTCCACATGTCAGCAGTAATGCTAATGCCTGTGGCTCACATCTGCTCTTCTACCTCAGGCGGTACTGCTACCTGATTGTCTTCCGGAGCTTCTTATACACACAAATAGCCCAAGGAGGATCTAGCCTTGCAGGACAGATGCCTTTCTCTCATTGGATGCACCACCGGCCTGAGCTCGGTATTCTTTGTGACCACTTAAAACTCAAATGACTGTTATTGCTTTCTGCTGCTAGCAGCATCTAATAAAGTTGCTCACAATTACTTCAGCCTGAATATTTGAAGCAAAACGAGAACCAATATTTTCTATTCATGTCGGTGTCCTCTGAAGAATCTGAAGGAGCGGAGTGCTCAAGGTGTCTTTCAAAGTTCGTCACAAGGTCCATCAATTTATCTTCATGGCATGTATTCCAAACGGGTACCTGACTGGCTGCAAAGACAAGTTGTAGGTTGATCAACGAAGGTCGAACAAATGAGCTCTCCTACAAGGTGTAAACATTCTCATAAGCATCACTTTCCTTCAAATTGATGACATGCTACCTAAGTAGGTGCTAAGTAACATACCACAGGCCTGGTGTGTGCTGGCAACCTACCTACAAATCAATACACATGTGGCAAGGACAAGGAACAAACTGACAGTCAAGCCACATTACCTGGTCTGTAAGGATAGTCGCCGCCAAGCGCATCCTTGTCCTGAACAAATTCTCCCAGTCTGCTCCATCACTTCTTTGTTCCTTGCGGGGCAACTTGAGCAGGGAAGAAAGAAGCTCGATGCTTTTGCACGAACCTGTTTGACAAAGCACCGGGCCTCAATCCTGCCTCTATCATAGCTGTGACTGCCAGGCAGCCAGTACAGAACATACTACTGGAAAGCTAGCTCTGCAAGAAGATGTAGCTGCAAGGCAAACACTAAGACGGAGATTGCCTTCTACGTGGCATCAGAGAGCATCAGATATTGCTAGCCCTTCATCAACATCAGATTGAGTTGATGTGACCACAGCACGCACTTCAGGAAGTCACTCAGTCTGTCTAGTAGATGGGCCATTGCCGCATCCTCCAAGTTCACATATGTCAGCAGCTCAGGTAGTTTCACTGTACACGTGGAAATACAGAACGTCACGATTCGACATGGGTCAATAACAGCACAGATGTGCAACTAGTCACAGCCATAAAAGTATTGGTGTCAAGGAGGCATGCAAATAGCAAAGGTAGCAGACTGACCAAAGAGGCGAAGGAGGTGCTCAGCTCCATAGACATCGCTGGGCTGGGTCTCACTCCCCTCAGTGTGTATCTCAGCATACTGCTCTCTTTCCTCCTTGTATAGCAATATGACTGGAAGCGACTTATCAAAGTATACCCGCAGTCCAGTCACCACCTCCTTCAGAGCGTCGTCCTCACTGAGGGAACAGTGCGAAGCAATCTTTAAGCTCTAGATTGAAACTCGCCAGAAACCTCCTGACAATGGACACGGGTCACAGCAGCGCTCCTGAACTGGTCAGATCAAGCTGAAGCAATGCTGCAGCTCAACTGCAGCCTCGCAACAGAGGAGGAAACGAAAGCAGATCAGGGTACATGCAGGAAGAATCATGATACGCTCTACCTGCCATCTTTCCTGGCGACAGCATCGAGGTATTTCTGAAGGATGTCTCGGACTGACGGCTTGCGCGGTAGCTTTGGCAACTGCATGCAAGGTCCAGGTGACTATGGCTCAGAATCTGATTGACCCGAACAGCATGCTCGCATGATGGTAGAGAAGGAGGCTGGCATGCAATTGAGAGCATCAAAACTAGCTCAAGGAACCCCTTCCAGAGCACGAAAGCAGCCAATTGGGTGGATAGCAAAGGATGTGACTGCGCTCATCCAGGGTATGGTCTGAGATTGCGTACTGCAACTCGCACCAGCTCAGCTAGTCACCCACCTGACCATCTTGTGTGATGCTCTTCCAGTCATCAACCAGCTGCCTCTTAAGGGCGAGTGGGATGGGGATGGGCACAGATGGCTCTCCTTCCTCTCTCTTTCCCTGTGAACAGTTGAGAGCAAGTATTACCCTGGCATCCATGCAGGAAGCACATGGGGACATGCTCTCACAACATAGTCATGCACATCAAGCGCCTGTAAAGGATAGTAACAGCTGCTTAAAGTGCGCCAAAATTAGGCCTGGCACACATACCTCGCCTTCGAGCTTCCGCCGCCTTCCCTTCGCCCCTGTGCCCCAAAGTGCACCAGAAGCTGACCCCCTTAGCTCAGTCAAGCACTAGCAGCTCTACACCATCCCATCAGAATAATAAGCTCACTCATGCCTTGAGAGACTGAAGAACTTCGTATGCGCTTACAGTTGGTGCACCAATGTTGCATGTCTGCAAATATTGGCGTTTATCGCGCACCTGGAACCTTCCTCACATCTTCTTTCTCGCCATCCGCATCTGCGTGTGTGACATGCAAAGCATCAGTGCACGGATCCCTGCAGAGACAGGCGCTTGAGAAACTTGATTTAGGGTCTGAGTTCTAGGGTTAGGGGTTACGGCTTAACATCTGATTTCAGTTTTCCTTGCTCACCGCCCCTCCCCTAGGCAACACACCTACTCGTTGCCGTGAGGAGCTAGCTGTGTGGAGTATGCTTGCTTCAGGACAGATTCACTGTATGTGCGTCTGTGCATTGTCAACGAGGGCGGCTGACTCCTAAGAGCTTTTTGAGCTTGCCAAGTAAGATTGGGTCCGCGGATCAGAGCAGAAGTGGGCGAGCACCAGCATCCTTGGGCTTGCGGCCTCGCTTCTTCTCGGCCCGTTGCTGCTCCGCAAGCTTCTTCTGCTTGGCCAGGTTGGCGTCGTTGAGCACCAGGATCCTGCCAGGCTGGAGCCACTCATCCCACCTGTCCCATGCGCACAAGAAGCGCGCCTGGACGTTATGCCGCTGGCATACTGCCCCTTCAATGGACAAAGAAAGGGGGGGCTGCCACTGGCGCCAGCTGTTCTGCGCATGGTGCCTCCAGCAGAAGAGCTGGATATGCTTGTCACCGAATCGTCGCAAGTGCGTCCACCTGAGTAGCCACATCAGCACGGTATGTGCTGGCAGTGGCACTCGCCTACAGTCGGCCCTCGATACAGCAAAAAGCACTGTTGCCTCAGCCGCCTCTGAGGGAGGTACAGGCGGAGTCAGGCTGGTGCTGGTGGCAAGGGCGGGAGACCCGAGGGGGGCCTGCCCGCGGCAGCCTCATCAGGCCCTGGTAGAGAAGATGGCGGGTAGGCCCTGCTCTCCGGAGAGCTCAGCCGCTGGAGGGCTCCTGCGAGCCCCTAGCGTGGCAGCAGTCGAGTCGAGTGGTTGTCAGCGGGGGCCCCATGCAGACGCCCGGAAGGGGCCCTCACTTCTTGCTCCAGCCCTGGTAGTGGATGAAGTACCACCAGCGCGCGGGGCCGGCCTTGGGCTTGCGCAGCTCCGCCTCCTGCACCTTGGCCTCGTACAGCATCGGCCCGTGGTACGCCAGCACCCGATCGCCCTCCGAGAACGCGCCCGTGCTGCCAGACGGCGCCGGCGGCTNGGGGGGGGCGACGCCCGGAGCCGCGGCGACAGGGACGCGGGGGCGCAGGCCGCCGGGAGCAGGCGCGCGGTGCGCACGGTCTGCAGCAGGCGAGGGCCTCTTCTCTTCTTCTTCAGACCTTGTTCATCCTTCTGAGCTGGCCTTTCCCAGCCACCAGTCCGTCTGGCCGCGCTTTCTTCTTCGCATACCTGCGGCGCGTCTGGACGTGGTCGCCACCCCCCGGGGCGGTGGGCCTCGTCTCCTCTGCTCCTGGACGTGGTACTGATCGACGCATACAAGGCTGGCGCACCCACATCACCCGTGTGTCTGGCTGGGCCACGTCCAGCGCGGAGCGCAAGAAGGAGCGGCACTACCAGGACCATCCCCGAGGGGACCATCTTTATCCGTGTGCCATGGATATCTACGGAGGCTAGGGCGTAAAATGGTCCTCCCTGATCCGGCATCTGGCCCGGCTGGTTGATGCGCGTCGTCGAAGTCGGGGGGGCAGCTTGGGCCACTCCAGCATTCCGCAGGCCTTAGTTGCATATCATAGAATGCGGCTCTCACTTAGTTTGCAGCGCTCGCAAGCATTGGCTCTTCATCAACGTGCAGGGCGCGCTCTAAGTCAGGCCTCCGGCTTTCGTGGCGGCGCTCCAGCTCCCCAGGTTAGCTTGTCGGATTTGTTTGTGCTCACCTGTAGGTACTGATGTCACCTTAGGCACCTTAGGTTCGGTCTCCATATCATGTAGCCCTGTTTAGTTTGCCCTAGACTCTGCCTGAACAATGTATCGGCTTGAATTGACCTCCAGTACATTTTATGCGCCCCGCGCGCCTTCTCACATTCGGAGGGTGGACTGTGTGTTATAGTGCTGAAAAGGCCCTGAGATTTGAGAGGGCCCTGTGGGACCAAGCACAACGGCCAACCCGACTGACAGGGGTGTATTACCTGCTGCACAGCCGACCCCTCTCAGTGACCCACCAGTCAGCACGCGGAATGATTGCGGCTGCTGATCTCCACCGCGGAAGGGGCGAGGGCTGTGAGAAGCGAGCCCAGGTATGAGGGGGCGAATGGCTGGGACGGTCCTTGACTCACGCAGTGCACTTGCACGCAGGCCGCTCTATGGCTGCTGCTTCTGGGTCTCGTCGGGGTGCCTCATCTCCAGCTGCAAGTCACTCCGACTTGCAGCTGCTGACGGTGTTACTAAGCTCCCATTCGCTGTAGTCTCTTGTATAACTGTGACAGGCCAGCCCGGCGGACGGTGGCCAATACCAAGAGAAGAGAGAAAGACAAGGTGCGCCGTGCGCATGAAACAAAAGGGAGGCCACAGCAAGCCAGTACATTGTGTATAAGAGGAACGAAATGCGCACAACCACACTTCCACGCAGTGGCTACAACAAATGGGTGCTCAGTAAGTTGTAGTTCCTTGATCAGGAGCTGCAACTCGAGCATAGCCTGCAGCCGCAAAGGTGTCACCAACCACGGCGGTATCCAAAAGCAGCAGCTATAGCGCTGCCTGCTTGCAAGTGCACTGCAGCAGCAAATGAGCGAGAAAGCTCTTCCCACAAGAAAGCAATGGCTGTGAATGGCCAGCGCAGGAGACAAGGGACGATATCTGCAGGGCCTGAAGAGAAATAGAAAATATGGAAGGGAGGCCTAGGACAATTGGAAGGAAGGGAAAGCCGAGCCAATACATTGTTCATACAGACGAAAAGAATGAGTATTGCAAAGAATGGGGCTACACAAAGTGCCCACACGCCCTCGTGTAGTGGCACCACACAAAGGCGGAGGCGCACAGGCACTACTTCAATCAGCAAAGGCCTCCATGCAGCGCAGGCCTGGAGACATGCACTTCCTTCAACCCCAGGGCAAGCTCAGACTGTATCATGTCCATCGTCCATGCACCCCGATAGGCAGCTGTCATCTCTTCTTATACATGCACGCCTTCAGTGGAGGCCACTGCAACTCTCCCTTACTCCGCTTCCCCTCCTGTGATTAAAGAATACAGATGTCAACCTCAGGCGCCCATCGGGCTTCTTCACCCTGCCTGAGCGACACAAAGTTTCGTGCAGGTCCTGATATCCCCGAGCTTGCATCACCAGTATTGGGCTCCAAGACGTCTCCCATACATGCCAGGAAAACCCACGAGCTCTTGAACTTGCATCAACAACATTTTGTGTGTATATGTGCATAAAAGAGCCAAGGAGACTGAGGGCAAAGAGCACGTACCCCAGACCGCGCACACTTTTGCAGGTACAATAGGAGGAACATTTTGTTGGATACATCCTGCACAAAGCATAGCAGTAGAGTGCCAGGTAAATTGACTTCTTAACCAATCAAGCACATGCATATACAGCAATTTAGCTAAGTCAATACACATATGGCTCAGGATGATAATTAGCAACCCCAGGTGCACATGATACTGACCTTCAGGTCATACCCAACTCTCGGAAACAATACCTGTGATTCAAGTTTGAATCCCAACGAGCATAGGCACTTGACAAAGTCATCGATGCTGGCACCTCCATTTGCCAGGTCGAATCTGCTCCTGACCTCGGCAATCAGTAGCCAGCCCCTGGAGAAATGCTCCAAGTGAGGCAACATCCAGTGACCCACTTGAGGAAAACCAAGTGCAAAACACTACCCAGAAGTCTGCCAGTCAGCGTGAGCCAGTTCAATCCTGCTGTCCCCCTGCCAGGGACTAATCTATACTGCTCTACCTGCGGTCACATTCAACTTCCCCCCGACTGCACGTGCCCGTAAGCACGGCACGTGCATCAGGTACCGAGATACACACTGTAAGCTTGCTTCATGTTGCACTAACACATTAACAATGCAGACGATACCTGGAGGCAAGGACGCGTCGTGCCTCCTCCAGATACGACGGGTAGTCTGTTCCCATAAGGGAGAGGCAGAAGATAGCCACATCCACAGACGTGCTAGCTAATGGCGTCTGCAGCGCGCAGAGTGAAGCAAGGTTGTAATACAAGGCAGCACTGCAGACCATAACAGCTTTGTTGGCTGTGTATGATGATGAATATTGACAACGGGTACAATAGATTTACAATCAGCACTGCATATGTGCATGCTGGAGATACTGCAGGTTCAGAAGCGTGCGGCATACATGTGCCATGTTGCAGGAAATGACATGCTCATTCACTGCTTGCAGATCAAACGAATAGACCTTGTTTGGAACAGAGGCTGCCAGCCTTGCATCGCCTGCCATCCTAAAAGGGAGTCCACTGTAGGCGGGTTAGCAGAGACGGCCATGCTCATGACATATGGAGCACTGCAATAAGTCACAAGGTCAAGACAAATGGGGCTGCTGACTGCAGTGGGCAGAGCTGCCAATGCGGTCTTGGCCTTCTGTAACACTTCGCTTCTAGGTTGCAGGAGGCAAGTAGTGTCAGCAACTGGCTAGACGCAGCCCCTCACCACAACCGAAGTCAGCAACTCGCAGCGATGGGCTTCGCTCTTGCAGCCATCGGATTATGAGGTCCAGAGGGAGGGTTGGCCACGTCACCAGCTGCTGCTTGTATCCCGCGTGATACTGCAACAACCGCTCAAGGGTCGAACAACAACGAGTTCAGTTGGCAGCCAAGAGCAGTCATGCTTACTGGACCACACAGGAGGCATGACTTGACTCCTTGAACCAATAGGGATGCCAGTCGACGAGCGAAGCGAGAGTGGGTGACTGCGATACGGCCCTGCATTATGTGCGTCCCGACAATGTGTGCTGTGTCAGACATAAGACAAACCGTCAAGAATGAGAAGACCTGGTGCTTTCAGACAGGGGATGACTACTCAGCACCAGATTAAAGGCGTCCCGGGAGTTGCTGAAAAGTTGCAACGCCTCCTCCCCGCTGCATCAAGAGCGTGAGGGCAGACAGGGCTCAGGATACTCGACGCTAAGCACCCCACTAATAGTGTACGTAGCATGACCACGAGCCTCGCGTGCTCTGTAGCAGCGAGCTGGTCGATGGCTCGCTTCACCCAAGACCAGACTCCACGATCCTAGAACATTCGACCACCGCCAACATCCACTGCACTCTCCCCATTTGCTGTTGTGAAGCAGCGGCAGCCAGACTACATGCATGCAAGTGTGTGCCAATCACATTGCTTATACAGGGGCTTGGGCTTGAGTGAGAATGTTTGAGTTCGGAAATAGGCATGAGGTACGTATGAGTCTCTGCTGCCCGCACCGGCAAGTGTAGAGCTTCTCATTGAGCATGCGGAAGTGGCCGCCCTGCAGCCTGGCCTTCATCTGCAGCGCCGGCAGAAGAGGCGTGGACACGCGGCACGGGCAGGTGAGCAGCAGAGCAGGCTGCAGCTGCGCGGAAGCAAGCCTCCAGGGCTATGCGCCCGCGGGGCTGCTGTACAGTAGCTGGAGCAGCAGCGGGGCCAGGGAGGCAGGCGCTCGCCTTGGTCAGGAGGCCAGACCGGCGTGGCGGAGGCGGCGGCGGCGCGGGCGGCGGGGCCGCGCTGGGACGCGGAGCCGANTTCTTCTTTACTGGCCTCCCTTTCAATTCATGCGCCCCGCGCGCCTTCTCTCTCTACTGCTGACACGGGGGTATTGAGGGCGCCCTGTCTGCCTAGCCTTTGGCTCCGTCACGAACACCTGTATGCATCTGGCTGGCAGTTTACGGCCGGATCGTTGACATCAGCAGCCGCAATCACTTGTTTCCGACGCCTTTCCGGGGGAGCAGGCCGACGAGTCCAAGCGGCAGTGGTGATGGTCTCCGCATGGCTTCCGCCCCCCCCCCTCGCCGCTCCGCCCAGCCTCTGCCGCCGCTCTGCTTAGAGCCTGGCCCCCTGACGTGCCTCCGCCCCTCGCGCAGACGGGTGGGGCTTCCAGGACATGCACGCCGCCAGGACGTCTCCGCTCAAGGTCCAGATCATCGGCATGCTGCACGCTGTGCAGTACCTCAGAGGTTGGCCGAACCCCCGAACGTTCGCCACCACGACTTCCACGCTCCTGGTCCTGCCCCGGACATGCATCTGGCTCCTGTCTTCAGCTTTGTGGCCTTGTCAGCGAGCGTGCAGACGAGCTCTGTAGCAGCTCGCCACGCGCCTGTGCACAGCCTGCACTCATTGCCCTACTGACGGTGCGCAGTACATGTGATGGGAGCCAAGTACCCACTACTCGCTGCGCTGCTGCTGCTTGCGCAGTGCCCTTGCTGGCTGCGAACCTGGTCACAATCTTCATGAAGCTCCTGTTCGGATAGAGCACACCCTCTGGCTGTCGAGAGCACACTTGCCGGACGAGCCTGATAAGCACCTGGGCAGGTGTCAGTCCCAGTAACCAAATGGAGCACTGCATCATCACCTCAAGACATTGAGGTGACGATTGTCGGAGGTGCCTGCTACATGCACGGTGCTTTTACTTCAAGCCTGACGCCGGCATGCAAGCACACCACAAGATCAGTGACTCCACGAAGCTGCCTGTGTGTTCTCCGAGTGCAATGCAGGACATCAGCTCCCAAGTGCTTCACACCTGAACACCCCTCCTTCGGAGGATTTGCTCGCAAGCAGCAGATCAGCCAGCAGGCATTATGCAGTACCTGTTGTCTAGCTTTCAGATTTGCCGTCACCACTGGTCGAAATCACAACAGGCAAGTGCATTCTTGGTTGGAATACGAGGTCCATGTACCTGTGTTTAGAGTGAGCCATTTAGCCCACCCTTTCGGAAGGAAAAGTTGTGAAAGTGCTTGGACCTTGTGCTACCTCCTCGCTCTCTTCTTCAATTGGTGATGCTATGCGTTAGCACGGAGGCTTCTCTTCAGAGAGTCCAGTTCTGTCTAAGAAATAGCGTAACTTACAATGATTACTTGGAACATCGATCTTGTGATACCAAGCACTGCAGCAAGCCAATCTGCCGGATTCCTCCAGCAGTGTGTGCTTGAAACAGAGACTTCAACAGATGAGTAGGGGTTGAGCTAGCTAGCTGAAGAAGTGATGTCACTTCAGCTATTCAAATAAAGGTTGGACTTGAAGCTACACACGGTCAGGCAAAGCTACTGGAGTTGCTCCCATTTTAGCCCTTAATCACGTTGATCCTGACCTGGGCGGTGACTTCAGGATGTAGTTTAATCTCAGCAGTAAACTGCCCGATCTCGCGGATATCTGGCACAGTGACATCCTTCTTGTCGACCTCCCTGCAAGACCCAGCGACCAGACCATCAGGGAACCCTGCAAGGAGGCATCAAGACTACCCAACAATTGTACAAGCAATGCTTGCATGACTCGCCAACGACCAGGGCTTGCATGCACAAGCCCTGCCAAGGACAACTGGACAGCTAAGCCCACTGTGAAGGACCTGCCGAGTGGCGCCAAGAACTGGAGCTGGAGGCAGTGGCCCCAGGGGTGACTTGAAGAGCAAGGCAGACGTGAAGATGCACCTGGATGTTTGAGCCCGGATGACGTCAACTAGGTCTTGAGAAGTGACCCTGGCAGACAACGCCCGCGGTCAGCAGCAGTGACATTGTAGTAAGGAAGTGCCTTCGTGAGCTTGTTGAAATTGGACTGCCTTGAGCTTGACCGCTGAGCTGGATAAAGCCCTCACATAAAGTACACGAGGCAAGGGTCTGCATGCCATCTTGCAGAGCTGTTGTTCCAGACATGTTGGGTTTGTGTTGACGGGCTTACGAGCCAAATATCTGTTTGCCCTGCCCGAGCTTTCGCCTGATCGTGAAGCCTCCGATCGTCTGTAGTTGCCTCGCGATAGCTTCAGCATCCTCTTGAATCTGATGGGACGTCAGGCCACCGTACAGGACGGAGTAAGGAAAACGCTCAGGGTAACCAAACCAGTAAGCTCAATGAGTTCCTCCCTTGGTGCAGCAGAAGCACGATGGGGAGATGCAAGAGGTGGCCAGGCTATGCAAGGCAGCAGATGCAAGCTTTGAAGGCGCTTTGTGAGAACATAGGAGTACCCTTGGCGGCTGACAGAGCAAGGCAGTAGGAGAATGGGAGCGGCCAGCTGCTCCTGACAACGAGGCAGTCGCAAGATTGCAGGACGACGGGAGTAGCAAGCTGAGATGCAACGCGGCCTTGCTTGTCCTGCATGCCTACCTTGCGCCTTTCGGCCTCCTCTCTTGCTTGCTCCTGCTCAATCTGCCTGGCGGGCAGCCACAATGGGGACCCTGGTGAGCTGGGAAGCTCTCGAACGCCCCGATCGACACAGACTGCTACGAAGGCCAAGACCGCGGGCCTTGTCGCTCCGGCAGCACAGTGAGCCGAAGAGCAGTGCGCTCGGGGCAGACATTGCATTGTTGCAGCTGTTCGGGAACACGCTGGGCCGGCTGCATCTGTGGTGCGAGGAGGTGGCAGAGGAATGTGAGGGGGCGCACTTGAGGATGGCGGCGGTGGCTCTCCTGGCCTTGCCGAGCGGGAAGAGGTAGTTGCGGAAGAACCCCGGCTTCACGGCCAGCAGCTCGCCCGCCTTGCCGATGGCCGGCAGGTCCTGAGTCAGGATGATCTGCTGCCGCTTCTGCGCCTTCTTGTTGGCGCGCACGGCCGGCGCCGCGGAGGGCAGCGGCGCGCGGCGCGGCGCGGGGGTGACGGCGGGGCGCG